>JAEPRC010000327.1:0-46295 GCA_016758945.1 Mucor plumbeus
TTAGCGCGTTTTTCAACATTAATCAATTAAAAAAGATAACATCAAGCTACGGATTAGAGTTTGTAAACAGAATTCACATTCTTCCTGGACTAAAAACCATCAGAATATATGGCGCATTAGATTATATCCAACAACGTCAGAAAAAGCCAGAAGCAATCAATAAACCAATAGCTCAGGACAAGGATGAGGATGACACATTGAATGCTTTAAATAATCGTAGATCTATCTTGAAGACGTTGTTTAAAGAACGAAGAAAAGAGCTAGATCAGTTTATCTTGACAGACAAGAGCGTTCGTGCTTCAAAAAGAGATTGGAAGAACAAGGTAGCTGATCGAGACAAGTACTATCGTGAAGCTGAAATGACAAAGTTGAAAAAGAGGGAATTAGTGGTTGGAATTCGTGATGTACGACAAGATCTTCAGTCTTCAAAACGGCAAATATACGAATACCGAAACCCTTCAACTCCTTTGACATCGACTACATCACCCGACCCATTTATTATCAACAGCAAATCTTGCCATAAAAAGGTTGAAGAATGCATGCTTGATATTGACATGAATTTAGATGATGTAGTATTTAGTGGAACAGACAATGGCATCATAAAGACTACTGAGACAGTTTATTTTGATATTAATCGATTTACATTCCATTTAGAGCTATACAATCGATTCCAAATTTTAGGTAATATTGTCACAATAACCCTCAAGCACATGCAAATAAAACTAACCTATACGCTTATCAATGTTAGAGGATGCCATGGATACAGACGATACATACAATCTAGAATGCATGAAACTGCCTCTTTCCCTCACTATCGTTCCAAAGGAAATTAATCAAGGTAGTGGATTAGTTTCATATACCAAATCAACTGTTCAGAAGAAAAAGTCAACAATAGAAGGGCATGCGGTCTTGGACGAAGAAGAAAAGTTATCAAATTACAGCTTACATCAATGCCAAACAGTTGGAGGATTACAAGAAGCAATTTCTCATCACTGCAATGCTCGAGAAAAATTGCGTTCATTTTATTACAGCAATTCGCAGTGTAAACAGAGACGAAGATTGGAATTAAAGAGAAGAAGATTTTACGACAAGTTGGGAGCAGATGAAAGAAAAAGCTCTAGCGCTAAAAGGCCTATTATGATGATTGGTGACCGTGGATACGGTATAGGCTCATGCATAAAGAAGCATCAGAGATTTGGCGGTCATTGGAAAGAGTCAAGACATGGTCTTTATACACCAACCTTAATCACAAATGAGTACAATAGCTCTCAGACATGTCTCTTCTGCTATTCCAAACTTTCCCATCCTATTAGTATTGTTGCTGGTAAAATCAAGACTATCAATGGTTCATTTGTATGTCTCAATCAAAAATGCCCAAATGCATTTGAAGTGGTGTGTCAGGACCAAGTGTCGGCGTTGGCTATTGGTTTGGCTGGTGTAGCCCAACTTCTTTTTGGTGTCACTTTTCCTTGTTTTGATGAAAAGTCAAATTATATAAATCGAATCAAATTCAATGACTCAGCCCTCGATTTTCTGTACAGGAAACAACGAATGGGCTCGCCTCTCGATGGTGGCAATACTCTTTGAGGTAGGTAATATATAACTTATATAGGATGATACACTAAATATTATCTACTCTTCAAACCCTTTTTCAAATCAAATTATTTTTATTGGCAAGTAATCAATCTATACTCTTTTTATGCACTGGACTAATCAAACTCCCAATTGCTTCTTTTGGACTCATAAGTTAATATACCGTTTCAGTACACGATAATTATATATGTGTTACCAACAACATGCAAAAATGTTTATCAACAAAACCTTAGATTGCTTGGAAGATCTAAATTAATTACCTGATTTACAAAAAGTTGATTATTGATAACGCTGGTAAAATACTCGATCTATAGCCACAAATAGAACTGTTGAAAGATACTTTCACAGATACTACAATCATGTTAATCCAGGTTTTTTGGTTGCATAAATACAGAAACAAAAAAGTGTAGTATTGAAATTGAAAACATTTTGAATCTTTATTAATAGTACACTAATCTGCAAAAGTTGTCGATTTTATCTTCTAAAAACTCTTTATATATGCAATTTTTTTTTCTTGATTTTCATTTTTTTTTAAAAAAAAATCAATACTCAAAGTGTTCTAATTTTGGGATATTTGTATGTTAATCAACATGTATTCTTCCCTTAATCGTTTCTCTTATTTTTATGCGAAAGATATACATAAAAAAAATAGGCTTAAATAAATCACATTTAATTAGTGATTTTAGAATGGCAGATTATAAATCGCCTTGGAATCATCATATTAGTGCCTACAATTTTTTTAAATGGCCGCTGTATACATCAAAGAATGTAATACAATGCATAAACTACAAAATAGATCTATTACAAACTAGGAGAGTACTTTATTTGAGAAAAACACCCAAATTTTACAGTATCTCTTTATGATAAATTACATTCAATTTTGATCATTAATTTGCCATTAAGAAGAAAGTTGATTTCCTTGTACAACATGTAATGTAAATCACAAAGATAGGAAAAGGTTAAAAGAGGACATGTGTGAATACTGTAGCTTTTGTGTCCTACCTTCTTTGCAAATTCATAGTCACTGGAAAGACATGATTTGGTATAAAAGGATTAAAGCATAATGGATTTTTTCATCAAAGTGTTTCCTTTTTATATATATATATTTATATAATTTCAACGAAGCAAAAATGCCACCAAAGTTGACGGCCGCCGAAATTGAGGCAAATGATGCTGCCAAATTAAATGAGTTGGGTTATAAGCAGGTAATTTAATCAGAAGATGTTGTTATGAAATTGTAGAATTCTAAATTAAAAGCATTTGCTAGGAATTAAAAAGAGAGCTATCGGTAAATTTATATTAAAGATACTTAAATAAAACTAGATGTTAATTATACCATAGTCTTTTGGTAATTATGGCTTGGCCTTAAGTGTCGTATGTATTTCTTCTGGATTGACTAGTTTGTTTTTGTACGGTTTAAATACGGGTGGCCCAGTAAGTCTTTGCTTATATATATAGTTACACACGTATTATAATGGATCTAATAATATTATCCAGGTTGTCATGGTTTGGGGTTGGGTTGTGGTTTCTATTTTTACAATGATGGTTGCATTATCTATGGCTGGTAAGAAAAATAAAAACTCAAAACACATGTATATATGTAGATCAGAAAATTAAATCATAATTTTAGAAATCTCTTCAGCCTATCCTACTTCCGGTGGTCTTTACTGGTGGGCAGCTCGCCTAAGTTCAAAAAGATATGCACCATTTACATCATGGATGACTGGGTGGTTTAACTTAATCGGTCAGTTTGCTGTAACTGCAGGCATTAATTATGGTATTGCATTAATGATTGCAGCTACTATATACATTGGAACGGATGGTGCCTGGACACCAACTGTTGGTGCGACTGTCGGAATTCACATTGCAATGTGTGTAACTCACGGCATAGCCAATTCTTTGGGCCCTAAAGTAATGACGGGTGTTAATTGTAGGGTTTTTTTATTATTACTATTTTACCCGATTTGTTAATGAGTGTTACTTACTTTGATTTATATAGCCTTCAGTACCTGGTGGCAAGTTATTGCACCTGTTGTTATTATAGTTACTATTTTAGCAAAGGCGCCTACACATCAATCAGCTAGTTTTGTATTTACTTATTTTAATAATAACAGTGGTTGGGCTAGTCCTGGCTATGTTGCTGTTGTTGGTTTATTGCAAGCTCAATTTACTCTCACAGGTTTTGATTCTAGTGCTCACATGTCAGAAGAAACTAAAAATGCAGAGATTAGTGGCCCTGTAGGAATGGTCTCTGCTGTACTTGGTAAGTCTTTTTTTTTTCTCATTAAAAGCCTATCTCTAGATAGCATTTAAAAATGTACGACGTTACAATATCCAATAACTCTAATCACTTATAACGATTTAAAATAGTCAGTGCGATAATGGGTTTTTTGTTCATTATTGCATTCTTGTTTTCTATTCAAAATCTTGAAACAACAGTAGGTAGTGCTACAGGCTTTCCTGTCATGCAAATCATATATGATTGTGTAGGGCATGCTGGTGCTATTGTGTTAATGGTTATGCTTATCATCGCTTGTTGGCAGTGTGGCTTTGCTAGTGTAGCAGCTAATTCAAGAATGATTTACGCCTTTTCTCGTGATAATGCCATGCCTGGAAGCAAATACTGGCATAAAATTGATGTGAAAAGACAGGTATGTAACACTCCAAATATGGCATGTGAGAGTTTTCTTATTGATACACAATTTGTCATATAGTCTCCTATAAATGCTGTTTGGTTATCAGTTTTTATTGCTTCTCTTTTGGCTTTACCAGCTTTAGGAAACTCTACGGCCTTTTCTGCTATTACTTCTGTCGCTACCATTGGTCTGTACATTTCTTATGCTGTTCCTATCTTTGCAAAGCTTGTCAACAAGAAACAATTTAACAGAGGTCCTCTTCATTTAGGACGCTTTTCTGAAATTATCAACATGTAAGTTTTAATTTTGAATTGGAATTTTAGCTTATCGTAATCTACATAGCATTGCCATCTTTTGGATTTGTCTCATCACTGTTTTATTTGTTCTCCCTCCTGTTTGTAAGTATTGTATTATGTAATAGCTAAACTTACGTTTACTAACCATACTTATAGACCCCATCGAGGCTGTCAGCATGAATTGTATGGATATATGATCATAAACTATATCGTGGCTTTCTAATTATTATTTTATTATAGATGCTTGTTTGGCTGTGGGATTAGTATTTTTCGGTGCTGGTGGTTCATTCTTAATCGATGCACGCAAATGGTTCACTGGCCCAATTATTAATTTCTCTAAAGATGAATTGGAACAAGCTCACTTAGAAAAAGACAGACAAGATTTTCAACTAAATGATGATCTTGAAAACAGCCCTGTTACTAACAAAGAAGAGATTTCTTCTGCTATCATCAGCAAACACAAAGATAAAGTAGAGGTTTCACAAGTTGAGAATGCTTTATAACTTTTTTAAATACGAATACATATTGTACTATTTATTTAATTTTTTACTAATTAATTTTAACCTTTATAAATATAACAACACTTTAGTTGTTATAAGTAATAAAGATATATATATACACTTGAATTAATACCACAATATCTCTTCAGACTTGGCATATAGTACACATATCAATCCAAATGTGATCCGAAGAAATAGATAGTCTATACTTTCCAAATTTTCTAAAGTAATAGTTTCTATGCTACAACTAAACATATTTTAAAGCATATACTTAAAAAATTGCAGTTTGCAACAATTTCAATGTATCTTTTGATTTATTATATTTGAAAACCAATTCTGCGAATAATGACCGGAAAACCAAGAAAGCGATAGTTTCGAATTTCCATAAAATTCTAAAACTTGATCCAGGAACAGAGTTGACAAGTTTTTGTAAAAGTTGAGGCAATTTGGATCAGTGTTTAATAAGAAGTAATTTTGCAGGTGTTGTACTCCTCGAATAAAATTTAACTTTTTAAAATTTCAAATTTTCATACATGGTTTTTCAATTTTCAAAAGCTGTGAGTGCCATCATTTTACTTTTTATAATATACCTTAAGCGATGCTAATCAGGTATAAATTGATTGCATTATACCATTTATTCCCAAATTTATTTTACATCTCACGAAAGTCTCAAAAATGCGCAAAATTTACTCCAATTTTTTATCGGGATGTGCCTTTTTATTTTCACTAGATAACAACACAATGCAATTATATGCCGTTATACCTGAGATGTTCAACTCTAATTCAAAAACAAGTATCCAAGAATATCCTGTTTTTTGCAGCTGATATAACATTTTCAGTGTTAATGTTTCAGATTTTTACACGTATTTTACTATTGAAATAAAAAACTTTGAGCCCTCATATCTCTACGAAAAATTAAACTATACTAGCATTTTTTATTAATAAAACTTATTTTCTTAAAGTACTCTATAACATAGTTAGATATAAAAAAAATATGAGTACTTTTTTACTTTTTTTTTCAACATTTTTTGTAGTAGATTTCGGAATATTCCCTAAATTGAGCAGCGGTTAGTTTTATTTTTGTTATAGAACTCAGTGAGCTCTATTAGGTCCAATTAAGTCTTTTTAAAAATATTGATTTTTCGTAGAGATATCCTCAAAAATGCGTAAAAAAAGAATATCTTCGGTTTTACTCCAAAAATGGCCAGTGTACCCTCGTCTCAAATTTTGAATTTGAAAAAAAAGTTGACAAAGATCTTGTTTTCTCTACGAAAAATGTAGCTAAAAAGCTCATCGATAGCTGGATCGATAGATAATTTTGCTGTGCATTTTATTAATTTTTTAATTTGAAACATAATTATAAAAAGCGGTGTGTATTTCTAAAAAAAAAACCCCCCCTTTAAAATTCAATCGCATTTTACACAAAATTCAATGTTCAAATTTTATTTATTCAAATGTAGGATTTAAAACTATACAAAAACTACCTAGTACGCTAACCTAAATTACTCTACAGCTTATGAGCCATTGAACAATTTTGTTGTTTGAATCATTTTTGGATCAATTTGTCGAATCAATTTTCGAACTTAATTAGCATAGACTGCAAGATGTACAGTTAACTATTGTTTTATTTCTCAATGGAAAATTAATATTTTTGTTGAAATAAAAGTTACAGAGTAGCTATCAACTGGATCTATTTTGCGAATACAAAGAATTAATACCTTAATAATAGAATTTAAATTTTACGGTAGATTTTTGGTCAATTTTGACCAGTGATTTTGAGAGATGCACTACGAAATGGCTATATATTATTCTACAATTTTTGATTGCTAAGAGGATATAAGACTTGAGAATATAAAACCAACACAGCTCGAAATTAATTTACAACATCATACAAATTTATTTAAATTTAGTTAAAGGGGGATTTAGATTTGGGGAAAAATGGAATTCTAATTATAACAAGATATTTTTTTTAACAAATTACTGAGCTAAAGCAACAGCAACACTATATGCGCCACTATGGCTAATGGAAACATTTACATTCTTGATACCAGCGGCAGAAGCGGCGCTCTTTGCCTTACCAGTCAAGACAACTTCGGGAGCACCAACTTCATTGCTCTTAATTTCAATCTCGTTCAAAGGGGCACCGGCACCATCTGAGGGAATGTTACCGTAAGAAGAGATTGCCTTAAAGACGGCTTCCTTTGCAGACCAACGACCTGTGAAACTAGCCTGGGGATCGGGACGAGCTTGACAGTATTCGATTTCAGCAGCAGTAAAGTTACGTTCAATAAAAGTGGAGTTCTCAATGTTGACAGCATTGGTTAATTCAACATCTACACCAACACCTCTCTTACCAGCTTGTTGTTCAGTAAGGGAAGCAAGGATACTCTTGGTAACTTCGGCATCACCAGCTGTGGGGGCAGCGCGGTTAGCAGATTTATTAGTAAAGTGCCACTTCTTCTTTTCCTTAGAGTATTCGGTACGAGCACTAGGGTTCAAGTAAACAGCAAACTCAAGATCATCAGAGTAAGGAGCTTCATCCTTAACTTGGACAAAGTCAGCAACACCAGTAATAGAGTCATGGAGATAACGGTAAGTCTTGGCATAACGTTGAGCATTCTTAGCCATGTATTCATTATATTGGCTTTCTTCTAAAGCACCAAAGACATAATCAGGATGGATAATCAAAACTTCGCCACCAGCTTGACCGAAACCGAAAGACTTGAGAAGACCAGCCTTCAAACCATCAGTTTGAATAGAACGAGAAGGATAAAGAATGAATTCGAAGTCTTTCATGAGAACATCAACGTTGTCAGCATTACGGTTGCCAGGAACAATACCACTGAGCAAACATTGCATCATACCGTTAGCCATCCAAGATGCAGCAGGACCCTTAGGATGACCAGTCAAATACTTTTGAGTAATAGCCAAAAGAGCATTACCCTTAGAACGACCAAGATGTCTCAATTGAGAGTTAAGAACACGAGATTCATTCTTATCATTAGCCTTGGTAGAAGTACCATGGAAAGAAGCAACACCAATATCATCAATAGTTAAACCATAAACAGCAAGGGCACCACGAATAGGAGCAATGTTAGAATCATTCTTGTAGAAGTGATGATTATAAGTAGACAAAGATTCCTTTTCTTGACGCTTGGCTTCACTGTGAATGAAAGTGGTACGCTCTTCGAGCCATGCCTTTTCATCTTCAGCAACAAGTTCACCAGAAGCCTTAAGTTCATCTAATTCTTCACGCAAAACTTCATATTCGCTTTCGACCCAAGCCTTGATTTGAGCACGACGAGCCTTGATTTGTCTAGCACGATAATTGAAGTTCAATAAAGGAGAAGATCTCTTGGTAATGTTTTCACGAGCAGTAGTCAAGATACCAGCACCAGGAGCAGGAACAGAACGGCCTTCCTTATCAGTAGCTGTGCTACTAAGAGCAACAATACCGTAAATAGGAGAACCAATCTCAATGGCAGTAGCAGCAGACATAAGAATGTGGTTAGCAGAACCATGAGCTTCCATAAAACCATTTCTAGAGGTAGTAGCAGGACGAGACATCTCAGCAGGAGTACGACCATGAGCAAGTTCTTCAACTGCATTGGAAGTGGCCTTCATGTTGGCGAATTCATAACTAGATTCCTCAGTAATATCTTCGGTGGCACCAGCAATCATAATCTTAGCCTTACCGGTCAAGAGAGATTCACAAGCCAACTCAATAGAGACAGCAGATGTGGCACAAGCATTGACGGGAGTCTTAATAGGACCAGAAGATGAAAGGAGCAACATGTTAATCCAAGCAGGCATAGTGTTAATGAAAGACTCTTGCAAGATATCCTTTTGAACAGGTTTATCAAGGAGACGATCACGGAAGAGACCTCTTTGAGAGATTTGACCACCAACACCGGAACCAGTACTGTTACCAATTTCAGAAACATGAACATACTTAAAGAATTCATAAGGATCAGTGATACCAGCAGAAATGAAAGCTTCGACAGTAGAAACAATGTTGAATACAGTGACAGGATCGACTTGATCAACAATATCCTTGGGTACACCATAACGAGTAGCATCCCAGCCAGTGGGGATCTGACCAGCGACAAGACGATCGAAACGGAGGGCCTTAGGAACGTACAAAGTAGCACCCTTACGCAAGACAACACACCAATCACCATTAGCATTTTCATAAACATCGGCCTTATCACCTTGTTGATGCTTGAAATGTTCGGCTTCTTCCTTGGAGCATTCAAATGGTTCAAGATCATGATCAACAACAATTTCTTGCATGAGCATCTTCTTTTCAGGGTTATAACCATGCATGACAGAAGGTTCTATATCAGAAAAATTAGTTATCAGATTTTAAATTATATATACAAAATTATCAGATTATAGATAATACATACCAATGAAACGAATACCAGCGTGTTCAAGAATTTGCTTCTCATACTTGGATTTGATATCCTTTTCTTCAACAGGTTCACCAGATTTGGCATCTAACCAACCAGAATAGAATTTGCCAGTCTTCAAGTTACCATCATGATGCTTAATGAAGCCCATAATCCATGCCATTTCAATACAGCCTTCAAGAGAGAATTCACCGAAGGCTTCCATCTCCCAACGAGTTCTAGCATTACCCCAAGGGGAAACTTCACCGAAACCAGCAACAACAATAACTTGCTCAAGATCGAGCATACCCTTAAGGTGGCTCAAATGCTTGAGAGAATCATAAGATTTGAGAGTGGGGAAGTCAAACTTCATGTTGGCACGAGGAGTAATGTTATGAGGCTTATGTTTGCGTTCGGCTTCTTCACCAAAGACAATCTTGAAATCAAGAGCATTTTCAACATCAATAGCCTTGCGAACTTCAGCAGTTTCACGAATTTCCTTACGCAACTTGGCACTAACTTCATTCAAATTAGTAATGAATTGAAGACCACCATTAAGATCAGCCCAAACAGGCTCATTTTGACAAAGTTCAACAATGGAAGGATGCATGAGACCAAGGATATTGAAAGACATTTCGACAGTAGAGAAAGTTCTGACACCAAGAGCTTCGATACCTTCAGCAACCATGTTGTTAGCACTCATCAAACCAGTACCACGAGTCCAACCGATGACAGCACCAGCAATGATCAAGTAGCTAGACCAGCTCTCAGAATACCAACGGTTGAAGAGAGTTTCCAAAGAAATCTTAGATTCACCATAGAGACCATCAGCACCGAAAGTACCATGATTAGGAGACAAAGGAAGGATAACTTGAGCAGGACGAGTATCGGAACCAATCTTTTGCTTGTGAGTCTTAACATTACCCAACATACGAAGAAGATTAGTCAACATGATACGATGAGCAAGTTCAGACTTGGAATCAATAGAATCAATTTCACGACCATTTTCAGGAATAGCAGCAAAAGGAACAATGAAATCAAGATCCCAGTTAAGACCCTTAGGATCATAAATGTAATCAACTAAAGCATCAACATCTTGCTTAGCACCTTGGTTGAAAGGAACGACAACGAGTTCAGAACCTCTGGAACCATAAGTTTCATAGATAGATTGGAAGTATTGAGTAACTTCACGACTGAAACGAGAAGTAGTAACAACAACCTTAGCACCACCAGAGATAAGACCCTTCATAACTTCAGAACCAATGGAGTCCTTACCAGCACCAGTCAAGAGAACACATTTATCAGCAAAAGTGATACCTTGCTCGGCAATTTCAGACAAGACATTAAGGTAAGTAGAAGTTAACTTGCTACTGAATTCCCAGCCAGAAGGATCATTGACATTCTTCTTCTTGAGATGCAAGAAGGGAATAGTTTCAGTCTTGGCAGACTTTTCAGAAACACGCTTACGTTCAGGAAGACGGTTAACGGTAGAAGCACGACGTTGACGAGGTCTTTGCTCTCTAATGATAGTATTAGACATGGACATGGAGCGCAAGACATCAGTGTAAAGCTCCTTGATGGCAACCTTGGTGCTCTTCTTCATCTTGTTTTGATTACGAATAATCTTATAGATACGACCAAGGTCTTGTTGAACCTTGAGACGGTTAGAGAACTCAGAAACCTCAGAACCAGCGGTCATATCGTTAACATAATCAGATAACTTGCGACAACCAGGACGAGGTACTTCAGCATAGTTGATATCACCCTTCTCACCAACATTAGTCTTGGGACCGGTGGGGAAACCGACATCCTTATAGACAGGGCTTTCAGCGAGAACATCAACACAGTTTTCAATCAAAGCTTGACCGAATTCCTTAGCAAGTCTGTAAGTTTCGCCCTTATCACCAGCACAATTCTCAACATTATAACGCATGTAGTCAATCAATTGAGGATAAGCACGGTTCATGATACGCAAACATTTGGCAGTAACCTCACGATCAACGATAGCAAGCTTACCAAAGATAATGTCATACCACATTTCCAAGGCATCTTGACGAGACCAATTCCAGTAAGAATCGTATTTACGAGCCTTAAGAGAAGTGAAAGAAGGCTTGATACCATCAGCATAGATATCACCATGTTCAGCTAACCACAAATCGAGTTCAGCTTGCAATTTAGCAGTAGTAGTCTTCTCTTGTTCGTACTTCTTGGCACCTTCGCGTAAATCCTTTTGAAGATATTTGGCATACAAGTTGAGTTGTTGATAGATCAAAGAATCTTGCTTGGCCTTCATGGCATCAAATTCTTCACTGTTGATGACAGCAACAGCTCCACCAGCAGCGCCGCCAGCAGCAGCACCACTACCAGGAGCAGATAAAGTAATACCAGCCTTCTTGGCATAAGCTTGAGCTACAGAATCCAACCAAGCCTTAGCTTCAGGTTCAGCACCGAAACGAGCAGCAGGTTCCATAGTGATGGCAATCAAAAGAGCGCCTTCAATACGACCAGGGCCTAAACCATAAGAAGTAGAGAGGTAGGTCTTAACATTGTTCAGTGTAAATCCACCAGGCATCTTGGCACCAATCATTTTAGCAACCAAAGTACTAGAATGTTTACCGAGAGTACCAGGGAAACTGTTGTTCATAGCAGCTCCAAGTTCATCCAAAGGAGTTTCTTCAGACTTTTCGGGAACAGCATTGTTAAATTCCTTTTGCAAATCACCAAGAATTTCATTTTGGAGAGTAGATTTACCGCCAACCAAATCCTTAATAGCTTTACCCAAAGGAACTTCATCAGTAGACTTTTTCAATTTTTGAGCAATGACAGCATGGATGATTTCAGTAGCAGTTACAGGAACATCACTGACAGAAGCGGCAGGACCGGCAGAAGCAACTGGGGCGGCGGCAACAGGAGCAGCAGCAACAGGAGCAGCGGAAGTAGCAGCAGCAGCGGCAGGAGCAGAAGATTCAGCAGATGCTTCAACCTCTTCTTCAACAGTTTCAAATTCGTAGTAAATTTCCTTGGCATCCTTGGAAATAGACAAGTTTTGACGACGGTTACTCAAAGCATTATCATAAGCTTGATACTTCAAGTTCAAAGTACGAACAGCCATACCACTAAGGGTAGGAGAAGGACCAACTTCGATAAGACGTTCAATTTGATAAGACTTGAACAATTGATCTTGGGTTTCAATCCAACGAACAGGAGAAGCAAATTGATAAGCCAAAAGTTCAATCAAAAGAATGTAACCAAGACGTTGTTGTTGAGCAGGAGTAACATACTTATCATCAGACCAGTTCTTGAGAACCTTAGCCAAACGAGGACTAGATGTTAAACGATAAACATCTTCAATATAGCTCTTTTCAGTACTGAAAGGTTGAGCGGTTAAGTTAGGAATATACTTGGCTGTCAATTGAGCAACATTGATATCAGAGGGGTTGAACTTTTTGGCCAAGAAAGTACGGAAAGGAGTAACACCACTGAGCAAGAAAGAAGAATGGAAAGGTACATCAATACCAGGAAGAGGGACAGTAGCATGGCCTCTTTCGAGGGTAACGCGACCCTTGGCTTGCTTAACCTTTGTCTTTTCAAATGCACCATCAATGATTTCAGTCAAATGTTGTTTGACGTCTTCAAGAGACATGGTTTCCATCAATTTTTGAAGATCAATGTTGGCAGTCTTAATGTAATTCAAGACATTAGCAAGAGCATCGAGGTTTTGGAGAGCACCAGCAGCAACATATTGCCAGTTTTCAACATTAAAGTTAACAATTTCCAAGACATCACCACCACGACGAGCAATGGAATCAACGACATAACGAAGAGCAGTATCATTGAAAGTTTTGGAAACACGAGCAGGGTTGACAGCAACCATACCATAGTTTGAACGACCTTCTTCATCACGCTTAACAGCAGATTGCATAGTCATACCACGATAGAAGACAACATCAACAAGAGAATCTAAAGGCAAGACATCACCAACAGAAGCTAAAGCAGCATATTCACCAAGAGAGTGACCAGCAAAAGCACAGTTAGATTGAATCAATTCCTTGGAACGCATATCTTCAAAAGCAGCCTTTTCCATCAAGGTCAATGCAGGTTGAGTGAATTGAGTAGCAAACAAAAGACCAGTAGGAGAACGGAAAGTATAGAAGGCAGTACGTTCATGAATGGTAGGGAACAAAGGTAAAGTCTTGGTAGTTCCGTCGGCATCAACAACATCATAAGACATGCTCATATAATTTTGACGAATTTTGTTACCACGAGGACCACCGAAATGAACAACCTTTTCTTTGGGGTTACTACGAACAATCTCAATAATAGAGAAACCATAGTTTTCCATGAAATGTTTATCAGCTTGATCCCAAATGGCCTTGGCAACAGGAGAGCTATCATACAAACTCATACCCATACCTTGTTCTTGAGAACCTTGACCAGTAAAGACATAGGCAGAAACAGGTTGCTCAACTTCAGCAGTACCTTCAACAACCTTTTCGTTGTTTTGGTTAACAGTTTCAACCTTGATAATCTTACGACCATTCTTCATACCAGTGTGATAAAGCTTGGTTTCAAGTCTATCAGAAGGTAAAACCATACCAACAAACTTGACATCATAGGCAACAACACGACGAGGAACGTTGTCAGCAGCAAAGATTTCAACAAACTTACGAGTAGAAGCACTAGTCCACATACCATGAGTAATGGTACCAGGTAAGAGAGCCAAATCAGCAAAGTAAGGGTTAACATGAATAGGGTTGAAATCACCAGAAACGTTAGCATAAGGCTCGTTAGATGCAGGAGCATGTACAACAGATGAGTAAGTAGATTGGCTAGGCATGACAGAATAACCACCGTTTTCAAAGAAATGAGCTTGCTCAATTTCTTGAGCATTACGCTTCAAGTATTCAATAACAGGATTACCATGACTCTCACCAGACTCGTATTCAACCTTGGCAATCTCAACAAATTCCTTGGTAGAAACTTGCATGATAACAGTACCAGTAGTCTTGACAGAAGCAAAGATTCTCTTGTTCTTATATTTGAGATCAGTGTTCAAACGGAAGATCAAAGAAGAACCAGAAGTAATTTCATGAGTTTCCAAAGCATCAGTCCATTGCATCCATTCCTTAGATTTGAGAACAGCAATATCCTTGATATCCTTGATCTTGAATTCCATGGGAGTTTCAATCTTACGCTCAAAAGTGTGCTCAAAATCATTGAAATCGCCACGGTAAAGGAATTGACTAGTAACCTCAAGAACGGGCTTGCCTTCACGAACAATAGTACCCTTAACTTCAATCATCTTACCAGAATCGGTATTGATAATAGCGTTAATGTGAGCAAATGTATCAACAACATCGCCAACCTTGAGAAGTTCAGAACCATCCAAAAGACGATAACCGTTACCCAAATGAACAAGTCTCAAAAGATCGCCATCAATAACCTTGGGGAAGATAGCCTTCATGATGGCCTTCCAGCCAACAACGATAGCGAAATCCATAGGGGCATAGACAACCTTTTGACCACGATCAACAAAGACTTCGGCTTGGTTACCAACAGCTTGACAGAATTCCTTAATCTCTTCAGATTTGACGGTTTCATCCTTACCAATAAGCTTTTCATGGACAGGAATGTTTAAGAAATCATCAGTGTTATCAATACCGAACCAAAGCTTATAGTAAAAGTCCTTGATACGATCATTGCGACCTTCCATAACTTCATGAACGGGAGCATAACCAAGTTCAGGTTTGTACTCGAATTGCAAAGACAAGGGGATTAAATCATCATCTCTCTTTTCATAGAGCTTGACATCAATCATCTTACCAGAGAAAGAAGCTTCAACGGAAGGAACAAAGTCATTGGTTTTGGTAGTAGCACTCCAAGGGCGCTTATCTTCAACCTTAACGGCATTAACTTCACCATTAGCATCAATGGAAACAGTAACCTTTTGACCAGAACGAGGACGGAAGATACGCTTGGCTGGGTTATCAGCAAAACGCTTACCTTGGACAATGAAAGGAGAAGTTAAAAGGGCACGAAGCCAGTTGTACTTGGGACCAGAGACAGCTTGAAGCCAATCGTTCTCAGAAGGAACATTGCTGGCACCAATTTCAAAGACATGCTCAGTAGCAGAAGTAGTAGCTTCCTTTACAACAGTCTTAGTAATAGCAACACCACCAAGGTATTCAATCTTGGGAATAGGAGCTTCCTTATAATAACGTTCTTTCAAACTCTCAATGTGGCTATTGTAAATATCACCAAGGATTTCACCAACAGGTTGATCAGCACGAGTAGCATATTTAGCAGCGACAGGACCGTGAAGAATACAAGTACGTTGAACGTCTTGATCAACAACGGCACCGAGATCTTCAGATTGCCAGAGAGAATCCTTCTTGAACCAAATATCGAAATCTCTATCCATAACAGGAATGAAAGGAACAGGCTTTTGGGTAGGACGCTTACAGAGAGCAATAAAGTGAAGGACATCTTCAGATGTCAAAAGTTGTGTTTCAGCCTCAGGATATTGAGCCAAGAACTCTTCAGCAAAAGGCAAAGGAGTTTGCAATTGAGTGTAGCTTTGGAGCTTGGAAGGACCAGATTTTTTGGTGAAACGTTCTTCAACACGGCGCATGAAATCACCAACCAAATCACGGAGAGTTTGGTCGATCCAGCGACCTTCGTGCTTGACATAAAGCAAGGTAATCAAACGATAAACAACTTCAGAGTAAGTCATATCTTGAAGATCAACAGCCTCGCCAGACTTCTTTTGACCAAACCAAACCTTTTGGAAATCAGCATTCAAACGCTTAATAATATAGTCTTTCTTGGCCATTAAAGCAGGTAAACGCTTATCCTTGGGCAAGGCAAAGATACTCTCATCAAGTTCCTTCCAGAAACGAACACCACGAGTGGCAACCTTGTGAATAGGTTCACCAAGTTCAGAAAGAACAGTGATAATGCCACCAGCAGGGCCCTTATAAGTCTTTTCCCAATCAGCATCGTCGACACCGGCGGCATCAACCATAGCTTGCTTAGCAGCAGGAGAAGCTAAACCTTCCTTGGCAACCATCATACGAGAACCAAAGAGGATACCATCGAAAGGCATGGGAGGGTAATCAAACTTGAGAGACCAATCACCAGTAATGTAAGGTAAGGTATCATCAGCACCACCGAAACCGGAACCAGCAACAAGAACAATATTGGGTTGACGACGAATGGAAGCATAAGTTTCAAGGATAGGTTGATGAACATCTTCAAAACCGTGATGACCACCAGCACGACCACCAGTCCATTGCAAGATAACAGGCATAGTAGGGTTAGCAGCGGCAATAGCAACAACATGACGAATAGTATCAACACTTCCGGGCTTGAAAGCAACATGACGAAGACCAGCAGCTTGCAAGTTGGAAATGATTTCATTGGCATTTTCAATACTGGGAACACCAGCAGCGATACAGAGACCTTCCATAGGAAGACCTTCCTTACGCATAACTTGGATAAGAGGGTATTGGAAACCCCATTGACGAACATTCAAGAAAATAATGTTAAGAGTAACACCTTCACCAGCACGAGTAAGGTTCATAATCTTATCAACTTTATCGCGAAGAACTGCCTCATTGAAATGTCCACCACCAGCAACTTCAATATGATAACCAGCGTTCATAACAGCAGCAACAAAGTTTTCATTAACAGTTGCGGGTGTCATACCAGCAACCATAAGTGGGGGCTTACCTAACAAACGAGACATCTTGGTATCAAGATGAATACGTCCATTACTATTATAAATAAATCGGCATTAGATAAATTTCTCGATAAAAAAAATCTATAGTTTTCAAGCAGCACTTACCTAGTAGTTTCAACCAACTTGGGTTGGAAAACCTTGGCCCAGTTTTGAGAATAAGTAACAGCACGGATATCAGAATCGAAAAGATCGGCCTTATAAGAAAGATCACGGTTACCGCCCTCAAGAGCACCGGCTAAAACAATTTGTACACCAGTACCTTCCTTATTACGATGGGTTAAACCACCAATACCTGAAGCACCACCAGGTCCGAAATCAATAATATGAGTCAAATCCTTGGTGGCAATAGCACTCTCCCAATGAACATGATGTTCACAAATAAGTTCCAATAATGACTTGGTAAGATCGCTGGATTCACGAAGATCCTTACCTGTTGATACAATAAGGTTACATTAGTATCAACAAAAAAAAAAAGATATTACCCCAACACCCCACTCAAAAAAAAAAAAAAAAAAAAAGGGAATCCCAATATTTTACCTGAATCTGTAGCATAAACAGGAACCTTAAGATCCTTGGCATTGAAACGAAGTTCGTTCTTATCACAATCTTCCAAAATAATAGGAACAGCTGATTTCAAATAAACACTGTGGAAAGGAGCAGTAATAGGCAAGAAACGAGAAGAAAACTTGATCTTACGTTGAGAGTAAGGAACACGAGATTGATCAAGACCAGTAGGTGCCTTGAGTTTACGTAAAGAGAGGTTCAAACCATACAAAGATTGAGGTGGACCAGTACAAACGAAAGAACGAGGTCCATTATGTAAAGTAATCTCAATTTGACGTTCAGGAGCAAGATGAGAGTTAGTAGCTTCAAGATGCTTCATAACTTGATTTTCTCTGAGACCAGTAACAGCCAACATAGGAGTAGGGTTACCTTCATTGTTGCTAATAGAATCTTCAAGAAGAGTAGGGTTTAAAGTAGTAGGAGGGAATACTTGTTGAGCACGAGTACCAATCCAGAAAAGAAGACCCAATGCTTTCTCGGTGTTGTTGATAAATTCTTCTTCAGTAGCAGAAGCAGAAATAACAACTGAACTGATAATACCTTGACTATGACCAGTAGTACCTATTTAACTAGTTAATATCAAAACTCACTTTCTCTTAAAATTCTAAATCATACCTTCAATCAAATCACGGATTTCAGCAGGAGTACGGTCAAGTACACGAAGCATAACATAGTATTGAAGAATTTGAGTAAGACCAATCAAGGGAAGACTGACAGGAGCAGAGATAAGATATTGGACATCAGGTCTAACCTCAGCATCATCTAACCAACGCAAGACATCCAAACCCTTGGAGTGAAGTACCTTGGCTTCGGAACTACGAGCATAATCGGCCAATACAGCAGCCATACGATGAACAAAAGGCTTAACAATACCTTGATATGTCTCCCAAATTTCAGCGAGTTCATCAAAATACTCTTCAATATTACCTTGACCACCAAAGATGGCAAAAATCTTTGCATCACCACGAGTGGCAGCTTCAAAAAGAGCAGACTTGGCAGGTGCGGCTTCCTCAGCAGTCAAGACACCATGTTCTTTAAGGACTACAAGAGCAGAAAAGTAAGCTTGAATGACAACTTTCTTTGACTCGGGAGAAAGAGAACGAGTGATAGCATGGACATCATTATTCTTAAGATATTGAGAACCGAAATCAATGAAAAGTGTACGTGCAACGGGTAAGAATTGAGATGCATTAGCAGCACGATTAGTAGCGAAATGTAAGAATTTGGCAGCGAGTTCAATATCAGTAATTTCCTCTACGACATCCTCTTTAGGGAACTCTTCTCTGAGTTGTTCAGCTGCTACCCAAATGTTTGTAGGGACAAGAACGGAAACTTCTGTGGCGTTTTGTTTGATGGACAAAGGACGAAGAACTTGTTGTTTATCCATTTTTATAAATAGTTGATTAATATTATTTATGATAGTTGTAAAAAAATAAAAAAAATGACTAGAGAAATAAAAATCATCATATTAGAAATTTTTTAAAGAATATTTGCATAATATAAACTATATCTAACCTTCTAGTAAAATATGTAAAAAAATGTGTAGAAAATAGATAAATTTGACACTCTTATTTTTCTTTTTTGTATATGTAACAATTGGATGATGTTGTATATATGTTAAGTTTTGTTGCACAATTTACAAAAAAAAAAAAAAAAAAGAAAAATTATGTTGGTTCTTGATTCAAAATATTCTTTTAACTATTGAAATTTGATTTAATATTTTGTTTCCCCAAACAAAATAAAAAAAAACTGTTATAAAAATTAATGAATAAAGAAAAAGAGTTTAAAGATTGAAAAAAACCGAAATTGATGGCTTCAAATAATATCGTTTTGTAAAATTCTTTTGACCCCCATCAAACTATTTTTGATCCCTTTTTTGGACATTTGGTAGGGGCAAATTTTATTCGGAGTGACTCGGATTAAACATGGTTCATCATGTATATTTGTATTATAGTTATCTCTCCCACCCCAAAAACCAACTGTTCAATCACTGTGACCTTATAAGCGAATAGTTGTCAATAGTACTGATAATAGCAAGGTGTGTAACAATTGAGTTTTTATCTTGAAAAAACGTAATTATTTTGCCCCCAAAATTGCACTATTTACTACATCAATAAGATACCAACATAAAATGGTATTTATTGACACATTTAATAAGCGTTGTTTTTACTCAATATTTTATGTGTGAATTCATGAAAATATTTTTTGGCTGGTTGTAGTTTAAATCTGAGATCTCTCTGAAACATGAAACAAGGTCAATAGTATTCGAATCCCAGGTGTCAAGGCCATCTCAGCCTAATAAACCATGGCAAAATTGTTACACGATCAAAAATCCGTAGTGGAATATAAATAAAAATCACTCTATAACTTTTTTTTTTTTTTTTAACTTCTGAGCGGACCAATAAGTTGCTCAAACACGTATAAGCTTAACGGTATTTTAGTCCAATTAAAGCTTGACTCAACAACAAGGAGTGGGGTTGTCATACACTTTTTACTCCTACAGGGTGAGCTTCTGGGCTTTTACCAATATATAATTTGACATGATTTTGGTTGTCACGAAAACAAATAAGATACATTACCGTAGCAATATTTTATTACATTATCAAGCATCTCTGCTTATTTCATTAAAACATATAATATATTATACATTGGAAAAGGTACATTGTAGTCTTAAAAGTATTGAGGTTTTGCCCCACAGCGGGGCGGATAAGCTTCCGGGAGTATCAAAAAGCATATAGTTTATTCAGTATCATGATAGCTAAACATTTAATAATGCATTCAGGGCCTCATAATGAGTAAACCAAGCAAATGTGTCTACGAAAATATGGGGATTTAAAACTATATTTTTTTTGGGTGATTTTTTAAATTGTCCAGGAACGCATTTTTTTTTTTTTTTATTATTATTATTATCTTTACCCCAATACAAAATAAACTCGAATATGGTTTATGCGGTTAAAGCAAAAGCCAGGGGGTACACAGAAATCAATTTAAATTACATAAAACTGAGTTTAAGGGCTATCCATTTTTATTTTGGGGTGATACAATGTAGCCAATCATACACCTTTTGCAGTAATTGCAAGCCATCCCCCACTGAACAATTTTGCAGATGTTTGAAAACATGTCTTTTTCTTCTAGAATTTTAGAAAATCGATATAAAAAGAAATCAAATTGGGACACCCCCAAAAAAAATATCAGCTTATAAATATCAAACTTTTAAAAATGAATATCATCGTGTTGCTCTAAGGTTGGTAAATCCCGGATTACCTAACAACAACTAGCCTATTTCTGAGCAAAAAAGATATGCAAACGTACACACACATGGCCAGATTTTATTTTTAATCGATAACGTAAATGCTAGACGTTTTTTTTTTTTTTAGTTTCATCATCAAACATATATAGCATATTGTTTTTTTTTTTTTTTTTTGCCCTTATCTTTCAAAAAGATTTATAACTAGCTAACCCCATTTTTTATTTGTCTATTGTTTTATTGTTACATACATCGATCTCCAAGCTCCGAGTTACGCACCTTATTGAAGCAAATGTGCCGCAGTAACCAAATAGTTTTTCAGTTCATGGTGCATAATTTTGCATTACGTGCTAATGCATTATGTAAAAACAATAAATCGTTGATCTCATCAAATTGAAATTGCTGATTTGATTGATTTTTAGCAATCAGCGCTTACTGTAATTCAAAATTTCAATGTGTAAAACTTTGCCCAATATATTGTAGTTAATTTATCACTGAGAATATTGTATAACTAAATTGATTTTCATAAAAAAAAATGTACATGCTGGCATTGTCAATAAGAATAGCATTTTCTGTAGGACAGCATATCTATTTTGATCAAACAATGAAGGGTATGACAAAGATTTGATTCTAAAATCAACCATCATGCATCACTGGACAAACTTAGTTGAGTTTGGGTATTATATGAATTCTTAAATTTGTTGCATGTTGTTTTATCTACAACAACCATTTGCAGTATTTTTTAAAAGTTTACAAGCAAACTAAGGTGAATTGATTGTAAGAATCACATTGCTTGAATTTTAAATAGGATGTTGTCATTTTTTGTTTCACAGAAAAACGTCCAACAAAAGCATGATTACCGTTTGTTGTTGCTTTATAAGTATTTTTGGATTCAACCTTTCTTTTTTCAGAATAGAGTCGTTTTGTGATGCCTGTTCGAATTACTTGCTTTATGACTATTCCCATACTAAACGCTTTTTAAATGTACCTTAGACGCTGCTAAATAGAAATTAATTGATCACATCATGCTATCTGCTTCTAAAACTATTTTGTATTTAATAAAGACTCAAAAATGCATAAAATTCCTAAAAAAAAATGGGTACAACTATTCATTCCCACTTTACTTTCTTTTCACTAAATAAAACCAAGAAAAAATTATATGCCAATGTACCTCACATGCTCAACTTTAACTCAAAAACAAGTGTACAGAAATATCCTATCTCTAGCGGTTGGTATAGCTTTTTTAGTGCTAATGTTTCAGATTTTTTACTATTAATTTACTGCTAAAAACTGAAAACTTTGAGCCTTCATATCTCTGCAAAAAATTAAACTATACTAACAATTTTTGATAATAAAAGTTACTTGTTTTGTAATGCTTCGTAGCATATTTAGACATAAAAAAATTCCGAACACTTTTTTTTTCTTTCTTTTTTTGGCATTTTTTTGTAACTGATTTTAGAACATTCATTAAACCGAGCAGCAATTACTTCTTATTCATTGAATTGCCACAAGATTTAAGATAAATATTGTTGCAAGAAAAAATGTATAATTTAATAAACGAACTGAATAAATTAAATCACACACAAAAACTAAAAAACTTTATTATAAGATGGAAAGCATCTCTTTTATATCCAAACTTCTTTAATTAAGACTAATCTAAATAAGTATATATTTATATATCCAATCAAACCTATGTGATACCATAATTCCATATTGCACGATATTAACTGAGCCTTATAACATATTACACAGCAATACAGAATATGTCCTACTAAATTGTGCCATAATTTTAACCAGGGTAACTACACAGAACTGTGGATGCAACATTCATGTCATAAACCTTGTTAAGCTCTGCCAGATACAATTTAGTTCTATTCAAAATGCTGATTATTTATAGAGATATTCTCAAAATTTGGTAAAAAAAAAGAATATTCACTGTTTAATTTCAGAAATGGACCTACATCTATCCATTTCAAATTCAAAATCAGAAAAAGAATTAATAGAAATCTTGTTATTTCTATTAAGAATATAGTTAGAAAGTTTATTGATAGATTAATTGGCAGATGGTTTTGTTGTGTATTGTAAATTGTGATACTATCAGAATCCGGAATTATTAAATTACCAGTTTAAAACATTCGTCAAACCATGATGTTTGACATGCAAATCATACAATGCTGCTGCATTCCATGCGTTGTGATTATCATGCTACTACGGGATCATAGAGGCATGCTCCTATTATATTCACACGATATCTACATGTTCATTCTAGTTGTATTATCATTCACATTTAATACACTCATCCAATTAGTATATAAACCCTCTCTATAAGCTCATAATAAAACAGTACTTTTTCATTTAAATAATTTTATACGTTTACCTTTCGATAATTCATATTGTATCCCTTGTTTAAAGTTAAAATCTGCTTATGAAAAATGATGGGTTTCTTTAAAGAAACTTTTGAGACTTCAACCGCATTTTACGCAAAATTTTACACGAAACATTTTTTAAAACATTATTTAAATCAATACAAAATTTAAAACTGCATCATAAAAACGTTTAGTAAACTAGCTCAACCTACTTTACAGTTTTCGAGCTATTTTATTAGACAATTTCGCTTTTTGAATTGTTTTTGAGTCGATTTGTCAAATCAATTTTGGGGCTCAGCTATTATAGGTTTAAGCTGTAAGACTACGGCCTCCTGGATGCTTTCAGAGCACATGGATTTGCTCAAATCAGACCGTCAATAGGCTCATGAGGTCATTGTGTCACTGATGTGAAGATATATATATGAGAGCATCTCAATTATTGACTGGAGAGTCAATTAATGAAAAGTTAGAAAATAGTATTTTGAAATATAAATTCCTTTTGCTTGGTTAATTAGAAGCCTTTTTTAGTGTGAAGCAACATTATTATGAACGTATTTCAAAAGATATGCGCATTTAAAGTTTCCAAATTTTGAAGTTTCATGCCATATAATAATCGAGTTTGCAACTATACTTGAGAAAGAGCACAATTAAAAGAATGCGTAATTAATCAATTCTTCAACTTGCCATAGAACAGCAATTGTTACTATATTAAAAATTTATATATTTGAGTCACAATTTAAATGTCAATCTCGTGTGAATAAATTTGACCTCCTGTACAACATCATCGATTATATTTAAAGAGATAATCAACGAACTTGTTAATAAACAAGTCCATAAATTTTTATTATGTTTATCAAGCAAGTCCTTAAATTTCTATATTCATGAAGAACCAATAACTGTTCTATTTTCCAATCTAACATAATCTATCAACTCATTAAGTTAATCTTTCTAATTATTCATTGGCCAACATCAATAATCCATCTCTTGTATTCTCCCCATTTCTTTAATTTAAACAATCAATATAAATAGCAAAGTATTTCAGATAGTTATTAATAATCCTATCTTATTTTAAAAGAATAAACAACATCTTATATATTATTTTACAAGTGTTTTTGTCTTCATTCTTTCACAATCTCTTAAAATATTATATTAATAACAACAACTCAAAACTAGAAGCTTACTCCACCGTTCAAGCCCGATGGTATACAAGTATACACGTTTTTGAATTACTATGAATACCCTCCTCATTCTTTTTTTGATTATTTTAAATTTTCGGGAGTCTTTTGCTATATAAATTTAGTTAATTATAATTGTATTTCTACCACTTTTATTTTAGCATATTTTTTTGTTTTAGTAGGCAACTTTTAGTTATTTAATGCATAAACTTTTACAACGTTGTCCTAAAGTTATACGAAAAATTCCTTGAAAGAATAGATTTACTACATATTAAGCTTGAATTAGGGAGCGTAAAATATCAAACTCCGTTTTATGCGGACTGTATCTTAATATAGTGAGAAAATCACCACAAAATCTACTTTTCAGTTGATAACTCTTGCAATTTTAAAGCACTCTCAAAGAGTAATATTTCAAAACAGATATATGAAGGAGAAAAACAAACGTAGCAAAATTTCCAATTTAGCTTATACATTATTTATAAAGATATTTCTATTAAAAGCGTACAAAAACGCAACTTCAATGGACTGTAACTCGAGATAGCAACCGTTTAAGCACATACTTTATAAGCCAAAGATGATTCTTTTACTTAGTTTTATTATATTTTACCATAAAATCAATTTCGAAAAAATCATAAATTTTTCCTTGTCTACCCTCGTCTAAAATTTGACTTTTTCGAAGAAAGCTAATAACTCTATGAAAAATAGTGCTAGAGTGACAAAAAATACCTCAAATAATAGGTATTTTTTTGCTTTATTTGCTTGTAATTTTAACTTTAAAAATCTATTATAAAAATAGCTTTAGAAACATTAAAAATTGATTATTATTTTTTTGCTTTTTTTACAAAATTTTTGGTGATAAACGTTTTCAATAAATAGATCACTAAATATAAAATTAAATTTCATTTTGAGTTTACTTAATATATCTAGCCAAGTTACTATACACTTTTGAGGCCAATTTTGCATTTTAAATATTTATAATTGTTTTCTATCAATTTTTCATCATCAGAAAGTTTTAAATTTAAATTACCGCCACACCTGAGATATATGAAAGTTATGAAAAAATTCTTCGGAATCGTTATTATGTTCTGCAATACACTGGTGTGTAAGAAATGTTTAAATCCAAAATCACAGCAGTTGCGAATAAAATTACTCATTGAGAATTGAAACAAAATGACAAAATAGTTTTTCAATTTATATAATTGAATCTACAAGAGTTTTGTACATTTGCTGTATGATAAAAATAAGAAATTAAATTATGCAATTATTAAATTCATGGAAAAAAAATCCATTAAACACCTCTTTATTTGTATTTTATATCATTGTAATCATGTAATGATATGTTGCATGACAGTGGTGAATTTTTTTTACCCATTTCAAATAAAATACAAATGTACTACAAAGTGAAACATAATAACAACATATGTCTGATAACTAATATAAACTTCTATTCAATTCATTTTAATAAATGGTGCTTTCTACGTTGAATTTATTTTAAACAAGTTTCGATAAATTAAGTAGATAATGGAACATTTGAACATCAAATTAAGTAAAGTGTCGTTAAATCATTGCTCTTTTTATAGAATATTAATGTAATTGTGACCCCATCAAACTCAAAGCTTCAAAGTTTTGGAAATTTTGAGTAGGCATATCTTTCCAAATATTTGGCGTACATAATTGGTACATCACGCTGAAAAAGCTTGTAGTTTTAATTAGGCAGAAGAATTTTATAATTAAAAAAACTATTTTCTAACTTTTCATTAATTGACTTTTCAGTCAATATCTGAGGCGCTGTTATATGAGCTGATCGACGACCACATAAACCTATCGACGGTTTTGTTTGAGTATATCCATGTGCTCTGAGAGTGCATCCAAGAGGCCATAGTGCTAATAGTCATCGAGGGCAGGAACATCTGTCATCTTGATTTGACTTAATATTGGATAGCAAAATGTGAGAATCTTTCGAAAACTATCTGAAACCAACTTTTTCCAACCATAAAAAACCGATAACAAAAACTCATATCTCGCCGGATTTCAATCCAAATAAACTTCAACTTTGCATGAGAGTAGATACATATCTCGGACACAATAACATGAAAGAGCAACTTTTACAGGCAACTTTATATTGAGAAAATTATTGACAAGGTGCGTCTGTTGCTTGTTGTGCTTTTTTTTTTTTTTAAAAAAAATCCTTTCAACACAATTTTTGTATGTAGTAATTGCTTAGTTAATGAACTGTCACTTCTATTACCTGTTCAGCGCACCACTTTATCAGAATTCAAAATGTGCCTCTTTCAAGTAAACAGATGTACATTATGTAGACACAAAAGGATTTTCACAGCACGAAAGTTATATGAACTAATTTTTAAATACGACACATTTTATTTCATCTTACTCTTTTACATCATAATTAATTTTTATATGAACATCACCACTTCCCTCCGGTTCTAAAGGAAGCCATTTATCCAACGATGTAACAATAGGAGGCCTTATCAAATCCCAAAGAGAAATAGTAAAACCACCAAGGTCAGTTGAATGGAATGTATGAGAATCCTTTATGAGGATATCCAACTGGACTTCATCACCACTCAATCTTTGAGAGCAACTCTCGCCCCTAATATTATAAAAAAAAAAAAAAAAAAAAAAAAAAAAACATTAATCAAACTGGTATATGGTATATAACATACTGGACTTACCAAAATGGGTTGGATGACTTTTTAACTTTTTTGGTCTTTAACATTTGCTTCGAATCGAGATGTACCACTGCTACAGGGTTGATTTTGTCACTATCACCCTTCAAATTTCTTGCTTCTAAAATCTGGATATGTACGGTTCCCTCACTAGTTTTAACCAAAAAGTTATGGTCAACTGGAGCTGTCTTGTTGGTTTCTTGGTTGCTATTTTGCTTAATTTCTCTTGCTTCGCTTATCATTGGTTGTTTTACAGGCAATGTAGAGGATGTTGATTCAAGAAGCCCGGATAATTTTGATTGCACACTGCTGCTTTTTGAAGTTGTACTTTTAGGTGGCTGGCTCCAATTGAAAGCAGTAGTACCCATTTTTGTAGTCATTCTGCGAGTTGTGCCCATAAATGTAGTATGTGTCTTTCTACGTAATAAAAGTTGAGGTTCCCACTTGAGACGCACACGCACAGTACCAGTATCACCATCTTGTCCATCAAGTGGAATGTCAACATCGCGAGCACTGAAACTTTCAACCATGTCACCACGAATAGTGATACCACCAGAACCTAATGGGACATCACCAGAGATTTGATTCCAATCAAATACTTCAATTCTAAAACTAGCTGTAACTCGAGAAATCTAAAATACAAATGAGTATGATTAACGGTATAACAAAAAAAAAAACTTACAATAGGAACTTCGAACACCTCGTTTTTCCAAACTGGATTACAGCTCTTTTTAATTGTAGCACTTTTATGCACGATATCACCATTGATAGTAAATCTAACATAAGGATCACTTGTTCCAGATTTGTCAGCAGCCTTCAAATTCTTTGCGTTTAATAATGTAACTGTCAAAATGCCTTGATTTTCAATACTTTCATCAGGATTTACAGTATAATTCAACAATGGTGCATAACCAAAACTAAGCTTAATTTGTGCTGGACCACCAACAGGCGCAATTAAATCATACCACTCACCCTCATCTTCTTTTGTATGAAGCAACATTTGGCTTATGCTAAATTTACCTCCACTTGCCAATTGCTTTTCACGAGCACGTCTTTGAATTTCACGAATCAAACGTTCACTACTTTCGTACCAATAAGCTAATTTATCGTCATCTTTTTCAGACTTTTGAGGGGGTTTGAGCTCAATAGCTACACGAGAAAAGCCTGAATCCTTGATGAAAGCATCAGTTGTCTCATTAAATGTCAACATACGACCTTTGAGAGTATTTGTCTTGTGTTGTGGTGTCAAAGAATCCACCATGACTTGACAATAACAATCATATACTTGCGATGCCTTGATTTCATGAATCTTCACTGTAAGAACACCACTGCCATAACAAGATAGATCAATGAGTTGATCTGGGGTATATCGAATAGGTAAATGATGAAGATCAAATTCAGGTAAAGCAACTTTTGGAGGCGCAACTTGTAATCCTGATTTCTCTGGAACTGCAATGGAAAGATCTTGAGAAGGCGAAGCAGCTTCGTCTTCATCATTGTCCATTTCTGCAAGTGCCATTGTAGGGTAAAATTCAGCAGTGTATGTCAAAAATCCTTTTTGAGAATTTCCAGTTTGAAGAGGTACTTGTCTAAAAGGGAAATGTTATTGGAATTGTTTGCTGTTTGACTCTAAATGTATTACCTTTCTATTTTCTCGGTAGTAGATTCATACCACACAGCGTCATCTTCATTCTTACATTGCTTAATAAGTTGATTTATTGGAAATACAGTAGAACCAAGAGATTTATCTTTTGATCCTGAAGTCCAAGCCATAACTTCCAACACAAGATCTTCTTGCATTGAATGAATAGGAACATAATGAAACTCACCCCATTCGGGGCAATCAGTGCCGTCAATGATTTCAGTTCTTGCTCTAGTTTGCTTTCCATTTTTGATACGAACATATAGATCTGATTTAGTAGAAGCAAGGTCTTTGGCAGACCAAATAGAAAATCGAATAACACCAACAGGAGGAGCTAAAAAAAAAAAAAATTGATTAGAAATGCATTCTCACAATCACATAATTACTTACAATAAAGACCAACACCACCCATTTTTGCAAGACCTGTCATTACAACTGGTTTCCATTGAACACTCAACCTTAAACGAGCATTAATTTCTTGTCCCTTCCTTCTCAACGTCCACCAATATTCTTTATCTTCTTGATCTCTCATGATATCAGTTAAATAAGCATCCCAAGAACCTAATGAAGCATCACCTGCAAAATTGATACGATCGATAATGCTCACACGAATGAATACTTGAGTCATATCTAATACAAGAATTTCAAATGACCTTTCAAACTTGGGGTTTGATGTACGTTTGAAAGTAGGGGTTTCAAATCTATCAACACCGTTAATCTTGAGTAGAGCATATGGATTAATCTTATTTGATCCCAAGTTTTTACATTCATGAATTGTGATACGAAGCACACCGGAATCTAGAAAATAGAATTGTATGTTAAGAATACTAGTGCAGCATGAGAGAGATAGAGAGAGAGAGAGAAAAAAAAATAAGTCTTACTAGAAGGTTCAGCTTCGATATAGGTACCGTCAGGGTTTTGAATTGGTTTGGAAACAGGGAAGTATCGCATATCCACATTAAGATTTGTAATAAATTTACCATGGCGTTGCATAGGTAATTCTCTATAAGATCTGTATTAGGCTATATGCTATGAAAACTAAAATAAATACATACAAATTATCCAATTCCATATCTTCTTCATCTCTCATATCCTTCAAATCAAAATGAGATCTAGCTAAACGTTTACCAGCTTTTTTGGTACTGTTTGTAGTTCTCAACTCCATAGTTAAAATGGATTCCAAATTGTTCAAAAGTAAGAATTTGGTTTCATTCCATTGTGGTGTACGAGTATTTTCCAATATAGCAGTTTTCTCCAATTCTTGTGCCTTATCCAAAAAGAATCGAATGAAAGGATTTAAAGTTGTGTCTGAGGCAGTAATTCTGGAACATGAATGAACTGTTACAGCCAAAACACCATTTGCTTGATCTATTAATAAATATTTCATATGTAAATACACACGACATTATATATAAAGGTTATTTCGAGATATAACTTACTAATATCCAGTTCACCAGAAAAGAATTTCTCAACATCATAAGAGAATACATTGGGATAATATAACATTGGCCCTAAGATAGCATGTGCTTGCTCACGTACAAAGCCTTGAAGACCAGGAATCTACTGCCATATTAGTTCTTAATTGGTTTTTAAAAGTAATTCTACTATTTACATTATTAACATCAAAACCAAATGTTTCTCCACCTAGAGGTTTCAATACATAATCAAATTGGGGTTTTTCCATAAAACAAGCCTCTACAATTTTAACATGGGGCATTTTACTGATAAATTGAAGCTTTACTCGCATGCGACCTTTGAAACTCATATCTTCAACTAAAACTGACAGTGCAGTTCCTACAAATCCTTTACCAAGGCGAATATTCAAGACAACCTTGGGGCTCACTATTTTATCAATTTGGTCTCTTGTCATACCAATTGTATCATTAGGAACAAAAGAGACATCCCAATCCATACACTATAAATAAAGTTAAACTATTACTGCTATAAAACACAACTTTTTTTTTTCTTTTCTTTTTTTAACTTACCACAGTATCAGGTTCAGTATCTGTAAACGATTTAACACTTTCAACACGAAATGGTTTTGAGCCCAATGTAAATGTGGTTAATCGAACAGAATCCAAAAATCCAGGCAAGTAATCAACAAGGTAAGTATCAATATTTTCAATTACATATGCACTTAATACAGGTTCAAAGATTAACCAGAATTTTTGAACTAAATTGTTGAGCCATTCAACATTTTCGTAATCGGCTGATTGTAAAGCAATTTTAGCGAAATCTCTCTTCATATCATCTTTTGCGCGTGTTTCAATTCTGCTTAAGCTTAATCTATAATATGAAGCTAATAAACATTGTCAAAGATTGGGATCATTTATGCATAATAAATATATATATATATATATACACTAATTTACCTACGAACAATAACCCAAATACAAAAGAGCCTGTACCAGCTCCGAATTTAACTAGTATCCAAAAACCAATACCAATGACAAAAATAACACCATAATCCTGCCATTCTTCATCAAATGGACTCAAAAGTGTACTATATAATGCATCTTCAGTACTATCTGATTTTTTCTTTTCCGTTGCCAAAATACCAAGTGATCCACCTGGGTTTATCGCATTTGAAAATGCTGTCCAACCAATTCTAGAATCATCAGGTAAGGGATGACTTACACGATAACCTGCAATAGTATTGACAACTGGTTGTTGATGCTGGCGACGTTTTGATTGTGTTCGTTTAGGTGTAACGTTTTGACCGACTGATTTTTGAGTTGCTTCAATGATAGCTTGTTTAATTTTATCAGCATCACTAGAACCAATTTCTGTAGCAAATCCTTCTTGATTACGACCCAAGCTTCGAAAGTCGGGTACAAAGTCTTTGGGAATATGAGCTTCGGCTTGTGCCCGTTTAAGTTCCGGAGATTCGTCTTCTTTAAACGTATGTACTGGTGTATCTGATATTTGTTGTATTTGTTCAACTGCTTTTATCTCTTCTTGGGTCTCCATAGCAATAACAACAACAACAACAACAAAAAAAAAAAAAAAAAAAAAAAAAAAAGAAGTTTTTCAAACAATATAATGAAAAAGAAACAAGGGAAAAATAAAATTAGGGTTTTTTTTTAAAAAAAAAAAATTATGCTTTTTTCTGGAATAATAAACATATGTAGTAGTAGGAGCCAAGAGGATTTAAACTTCAGTGTTAAACGGAATAATAGTCTTCCCATTTATCCATTGGAAATAGCTTTCTTTATTATTCATGAATTAACACAAATTTCAATTTTATATGCATTTTGTGAATTTTTATGAAAAAAGCTCTTTTGATTTACACCGCTTTTTTTTTTTTTTTTTTTCGCATTGCATATTATGTATCAAGAAATTGTTTATTACAACATTTTTCCTATATTTAGTACTAGATACTTCATAAACTACATTTATATTTATTCGGCACCGCATGGTGCACGTAATCTGTCATGCTTGTCATGAATTGTAGTACAGTGAGGTTGGCTAATATTGGCGGTTTGTAAAAAATAATTGTCAGGATCGTGAAAATATTTGTTTGAATCAGGAAAACAGTTGGGTGAAAGCCCAAAACAATTGGCCAAAATCAAAATTACTTTGGCTTGATTCTGTAAGACTAAATGTCGCATTGATTTAGATGCAAATAGTAGATTTGACTAGTTCAATTTGTCAGAAGTGTAGGACAAATTGTCATTATTCCTATTATTATTATTATTATTATTATTATTATTATTTTTGCTCCTTCTCAGCTACGCAATGCCAAACACTTTTTATTTCCAAGGTTTGACAGGAAAATGTTTACAACGATCAAGAACGGAAAGTATTCGACCCTATGGAGGAAATTTTAACGCAGATTAAAGATCCTAGCATTGTTATCGAGACTATAATAAGTTGTAGACCTATTAATGACTGAATAAAACATCAGTTCAAAAATCGATAATACCACTAACGATGTACTGGTTAAGAACCTCTATAGATTCTGTGCCCTCTCCAAAGGTCAAGCAATCAATTTTTATAACAAAATCTCACTTAAAAATGACAATGTTGACTTTTTTAAACAACAATTACAATTTTTAAATGCTACAATTCGACCTACTTTCAGTCAATTGTTTTCTTGGTACAAACAACTATTTTTTACAAACCGGCCATGTAGGATAGTACGCCGAAAATACGCCACCAGTTACAGTCGAAATACAGCATAAAGCCGACGTGTCTTTCTTGAAACGCTTGGCTAGGTACTACCACCATAGAACCAAAAGCGGTTGTCTTTGTTATCTCTAGATTATCGTCGAAGGCTCTCTTAAGTGATAGTTTTCAATACCCAGACAACAAAATATACTATACATACAAGCAGTACCTCTGGGCTCAAACTTATCGCTTCTATTGCCTTAAGAGTGTCTCCAACAGCGTGATGAGAGGAAGCCCTGTGCCACCAATGATCACTTTGATGTACTTTCTCTACATCCAAAAGAAAAGCCCATTTGGCATTGACAAAAGTGAAAATTGTGAGCTAATACGTAAGTATCAAACTGCCAAAAGATAGTCTGAAACTTTCAAAACAAAGGAAGAGATAAGACGCAGTTTTATGATAGAAAGTCTTAAAAAACACTAGAAACCAGTTTCAAAAGATTTAAAATTGTGTAGATTTTGGTTTATTAAAATAAATGAAAAATAGAAATTCAATCAAATAAATAGATGTCGTTTATTATTAACAGGAAATTAAGAGGGGCTATGTATTATTTGATTTGAAGGAAATGATGATATAATAAGGTATTGTGAATATTATTTAATAGTAATGTGTTGCGATACAATATTGTGCTGAAATACCATGCTGCTAGAAGCATAGTTCAGTTAACATTCAACTGATCTAGTTTTCGGTTCTTGAACTATTGTGTACTTTTCGGATTTGAAATTTGGTTAAGAATGATATATAAGATGTGCATGAAAAAAAGCAGCGACAAGGACGCAATTCTCAGAAAGGCCAAGCGATATACTGATGACGGTCTCTATTACACAAGTGGAAAGATCAAGCTGACCGAGGACAATGTTAAGAATGAGATGGTGACATCTAATAAATCACACCAGATCAGTGCAAATCTTTTTTTTTTTTTTTTTTTTTTTTTTTTTTTTTTTTACAAATAACCAACAGCAGAGAACAGAAAGATTTCCTTGGGTCGAGTTGGTTCGACATAGCTATTTGTTATCAAAATAAAATATCCTTATTAAATTTATTTTTTCTACCTTTTCTTTATATCCTCCTCAAATCAAATCTCCATGTGTCTTAATCCTACTCTTATTTGGTTTCAAACCTCATTTCTCATTTCATCCAAAAAATATTAAATGACAAACCGCGAATTTTAAGGTAGTGTCGGGGTATAAAATCTCAAAAATGCAATTGGCATAATTTGTGATTAGTTTCGACATTTCTAAAAAAAAATTTCCTTTTAAAGGATTTTTAAAATAAAACTTGATAATAAGTTTTTACATTATGTATTAAGTAAAACTATGTAAAATTAAGTATTTTATACTATAGTGTTTTATTTTAGCATAAATCTATTATAAAAACTTGATGTATCTCCTAAAAACCTCAATTTTACTTTCCCCAAGAAATATCAAAAAAATTAGTATTCAAACGCAAATTAAATACTGCCATCATAAAGATAAAGTTATTTTGGTTAAATAATGCCAATTAATATCTTAGTAAAAAGTCTCATTTTTCGATCGAAAAATTGAATTTTGTTAAAATTGAGATTTTGGACGAGGTATGGTAAGGCAAAAATTGATGTAAAATTAATATTTGCGAAAAACTGTAAAAATAGTTTAAAATAAATCTACTACATGATAGCATTCGTTTGGAATGCTTTTGAGTGCTAGATATAGCCATTAGTAGTCAAAATGAAGCATGGAAGCACGAAGATAAGCCAAATTAACCAAATTAACCAAATCAATTACGCTTTTGCCAGGTTTACTTGCATTTAATAATCTGATTTCATGGTTTTGCGATATCCTACATTTTGCAACAGCAGAGAAAGGTGATATTTTATTGTCAAAAACCATCTTATTCAAGCTCAATAACCTTTATTGATTGGAGCAAAACTCATTACTTAAAACAACATAACACCTGCTTCCAACTATTTTATTGGTTGTTCAGGCTTGAAAACTCTGTTGTATTTATTTTAATCACTTCTACAGATAACAAAGGGCAATACAAGACATATGAATCGTAAATATCTTATCAAGATAATCAGCGTATGGTGATTTAACATTTAAATTGAAAAAAAAAAAAAAAAAAAAAAACTGTATTAGAAGAAGCTTCCAGAGCATGATTGCTTTATGAAAATACACACTGCCAAGAACAAAAAACAAAAAATGCCACAGTAAATTTGACATGTAGTAAAATGTTTTCATCCAAAAAGAAAATCATCCCAAACACTTTTTCAGTAACTGAAAAAATCCCTTTATTTTTTTTCAAATTTTTCATTAATAAGACGTTTTGCTGTCTCATAATCTTTCTCTTTTTCTGCCAAACTTTTAATAGGTTTTGACAGGGTAGTTTCCTTTCTGTTTTTGGCGTCCTGAGGTCGTTTCAAAATCTTCAACTAACTCACATGTTTAATTAAATAGAGAATTAACTAATTAAAGCAATTTACCTCTGGTTTATAATCAGCATGAGCAGCTAATGTATTGGTATGAACAATTACAGGGGATGCATATTCATTACTAACAAAGACAACAAAAGAGTAAGCACTGTATAATTTTATTGTCACAATATTATAATTTACGCTTTTTCCCATAATTGCTTGTTTGATTGACAAGTTGTTGCCTTTGCCTTTACTTTTTCAATGAGTATTTTACAATCATTCAACTAGAGGATGTATGTTTTTTTTTGTTTGAGTCAATCAATCAGAAATTTAATGTTCAATTTTAAATTTACACCAGCATCTGCAGCAGTTTCCCAATCATCCCAAGGATCCTCAGACATGTTGTATTAAAAAAATATAAAGAGGAGACTTTTCTCACTCTTGAGCATGACAAAACATAATTATGTAAACTGATTTACAAGCCACACTATAACAACGGGCAAGGTGTGCAAGAGCAAGGACATTATTTGTCGACAGTCATTTACAAAACAAAAAATGTACAAAATTTAGATATTATTTAATGAATTTTTTATTAATAAAAAATGGTATAAAAACAATGAATAAGAGATTCCAAGGATCTAACTGATAAATAAAAATATTAGTAAAATATTTAAAATAATAGTAAAAAAAAAAAAAAAAAATGATATAAAAATGAAAAAGCTCAGTGTAACTATGACATAAAATAAGCTAACATTACACCCGGTCGTCCAAAACGGTCAACCAAAATAAAGCGTTATAGGTATTGATTGGTTATCATCAACACTTTTTCATATTTATATCATAAATTTTTATTATGATATGTAGAGTACTTACTGTTTAATGTTTTAGGGTTAAAAGAAAAAAGAAAAGACATTTGAAATGAGATGGAATGCGTTTTTATAGATGAAAGAAAAAAATTTATTGATATATATTGTGACTAGATTACATTTTCAAGGTAAGCTCTTGATCTATGGTTGCTAATCTAGACTTGAGGGCATCTACTTGAGATAGTTTGGATTGTAAACTGGCAAGTTCCTTTTCTACAGACTGTAATTGTTCTCGAGTACCGATGGTTTCCCATTCCCATTCTCCATTGTTACCAGTAAGGCGTAGAAGGAATCGATGATATTTGAATAAAGCAGGACGATGAGAAATTGTTAATAATGTAATTCCAATGTCTTTGGCATGTGAATACATGAGTCCCTCAACATCTGTAGAAACTGCACTTGTACATTCATCTAAAACTGCAAATTTAGGATGATGATAAAACAAACGAGCCATACCAATCTATTATAATATATTAATTTTAATCTCTTGGTTTTTATTACAGCATCTAATAAACTTACTCTTTGCTTTTCTCCTCCAGAAAACACATCTTTCCATTCCTTTTGAGTTTCCCATCCTCCTTCTCTATCAGGTATATAAGCTAAATGAACAATTTCCAAAATTTTCATCAATTCATCTTCAGTACGACCAGCATCAATCATTTGTTGTTTTGTGTGGGGATATATAACTTGATCTCTTAATGTACCTAAGCTCAAGTATGGACGTTGAGGGATATAGAAAATGTCACGATCAGTAGGTCTTGTTAAAGTTCCTTCGAATACAGGCCATAATGAAGCAATAACTCTAGCGACAGCTGTCTTGCCTACACCATTGGGTCCTGTTACTAATAAATGCTCTCCAGGACGTACTTGAACATTTAAATTATTAACCAATACTTCTCCTACTCGATCTTGACCAGGAGCAGGAGTAACAATGGGTACATTTTCAAATGTAATACCCTTTTCATCATCATACACAATTTTACCATGAATATTAGTCAAAGTGTAAGCTACTTCATCTTTGGGGCCATCAAAATCGTTCTTGTGTAAAGCATGTAAAACCGACATTAAATTGTAAACACGAGATGTATAACCTGCTAATTCAGCAAGTTCCTTGTAAGAATACATCATACGTCCACCAGCATCAGCCAAAGACATCATTAAACGTTTGTTGGTAATAAATCCTTTAGTTCTTGCGCCGACTTGAGCATTTTTATCGTCGCTTGATGTATCAATAGGAGTAGCACCGACTAAATGAGGTGTAAATACTGGAATAGCACACATAAACAAACCAAATGCACCCCAAGCGTATTTGATAAGGAAATCTTCAAACATATTATAACTAATACGAATCTTGTAGATGGAATTTATATGCTTGATAAGCTTCATGTAAGTTTTGTTGAGGATAGAATGTTCAAGTCCTGCACCATTATAAAAAGCAATTTCTTCGGCATTGGTAATCAAACGAGTATGAGCAGCACGGAAATCACCCTTATCGAATATTGAAAGTTTGAGTTAATATTTTAATTTACATGTGATTTCTATTATGCATATGCAATACCTCTAATTTGGCTTCAATTGCAGCCAATTTACCGAATGATGGAGTAACTGCACGTAACAATTTAGCTGTAACAAAGTAATTGATGGTTAAACCAACCATGCCAACTAAACCAATTGATTTTGTAAGTTGATAATTGAAAATAACTGTATCTAAAATAGGTTTTGCAAGATTAGAGTAGAGGGAAGATAATGTTTCACAGAATTTGGCAACATCAGTGGTAATAAATCTAAAATCGTTTTTTGTTTTGTTTTGTTTTGTTTTGTTTAGTCAATTATATAATATAGAAGAAATAAAAACTTACTGATCTGCCCCTTGAATACGACTATCGAGATTAATGGCTTTATAAAATGTCTTTTCTTTATCCAAATATAAATCATGAATATATTTAGTCAATCGAGTTCTGAATCCAATAGATAATTTTGATTGTAAATAGCGAATCATACTATTGGTATAAGTTGCAGGAATAGCAATAGCAAACCAATAGCCGAGACCAGTCAAGAAACGCTTTCCATGGCCGTTGACCTATTATTTTTATGGTTAATTTTAAGGTTTATATCAATCATTCATACATACCAAATCTCTGACAATTCGACCATCTAACCTTGCTACAACAACACTCAAATAAGTTCTTAAAACAAGAAATATTGTGTGGAGTACTAATAATAAAACTTCTTTTGTGTGCCAATTTGGAAACAAAATATGAGCAATAGATGCTAATTGTCGTCTAAATTCTTTGTTTACTCCCACTTTTTGAGTAAAATCAATGATAGGAAACAGGCTCGAGATATCTTTTTGCTTTTCATTTTGCTTTAATTTTGCAGTCTTTTGCCAACTTTTCTTTGATTGATATAAACCTACTAAAACTAGAACAAATAAACTACTAGAGAATATTTTATTTGTTCTATTATCAATAGGTTTTGATAATAAATTCATTTTATTTTATTCAAAATGTGGGGAAATAGGAAAAAAAAACAAAATAATAAAAAGGTATTTCACATGTTTATTTTATAAAAAATGATGGAAAAATGAATGACATGTGATATAACACCCCCCTTTTTTTGTGTGTGTATTTGTTATCTTCTATTGGTGGTACTTGTAGTAGAATTCCAAGCAGCATTTACAGCTACATCTCGAACAACATTTGAGCGACCCATATGAGAATATGCTTCGGATTTAGCTTCATTAAATGTGTGACCAGCTGCTTTATAATGATCATAGGTCTTTTTATAGAAAATCACTGCTAGAATACCCATTGATAACCAGCAAATTGTAGCCAACAAGGTTAAAATAGCAGGGCCAATGTAATGATCTGAAAACAATGTTACTAGTAAAATTAAGCCAGCACCACCGCTAAATTGAATTTATTAGTACAATGAAAATATCGATTAAAAAAAAAAAAAAAAAAAAAACTTACGTAGATGGAATACCAACAGCCATGTAGAAAGTGTATAAAATATGGAATCCATTGAAAACAAAAAAGAAATCTATCAAAAAATGTTAATTATAAACACTAAATGTACACTAATTACTTACAGAAATACAATGAATTATCCTTCATATAAGCATTATAAACAGGGCGATACCACAAAAAGAAACTTGCTAATGTATGTGTAAATAATTCAGTTAAAGCCACACCCATATTTGTAGGGGCACTTGTAACTGAAGCCGGATGTGAAAACAATACCCAAAGACAAGCAAAAAAGTTCATTACAAGTGTAATTAAAAACAAGAGCCATTCTCTATATAACCATAAAACTGTTGTTTGATGTTGCATAGGAATTTCGTCTACAATATTCAAATATAAAATTGGGAAACATGGTGGAAAGTTATTGTCTCTACGTTGTAATGTTTGTCTTTGTCTTTGTTCAAGATCTCTTTCTCTATCAGCTAATTCACGTTCTTTTTGTCGAAGTGCTTCTTCTCTTTGATTATAGTCATTTTGTTGTGTTGGTAAAGTTGTTTGAGATGAACTAAAAGGATCTCGATTATCGGAAACATGATGAAAACTAGTGGCGTTGAAATCGTTTAAAGGCACATCTTCTTCGGCTGCTTCTTGTACAGTACGTGTTGAATTTAAAGCAGATGTAATAGAAGGATCTTGAAATGGATTAGATGGGTCTTCAAATGGGCTTGTCTCAATTTTATTAGACATGGTTTATAATGCCTCTTTTATATATGTATATATATAAATATAAAAAAGAAAAAGAGAGAGAGAAAAAAAAAGGCCCTTTTTTTATTATTATTATTATCTACTACAAGTTTCTCTTTAATATCGAGAATTGGTTTCACAAAAAATTTGTTTAGCCCAGAAAGACTAATAGCACCACATTAAGTGAATTTGTAGTAAATTATAAAATGCCTTTTTTGATCTACTTATCCTTCTTCTCCTTGCTTTTCTTTATCTATTAAAAAATGGATAATTTATTCATAAAGCTATCTTCTAATCTTGGTGGCAATGTATCTCCAGATCATTTAAAATTAGCATTTTCTATTTTATCAACTTATCCATGTGCGATTTTGTTCAAACATTTAAAATCAACCAATGTCAAACATTTATTCTCAATTTCATACACAACATTTATTATGCTGTCGATATTAAAATTATATGATGGATTTATTCATATTTTAACTGTATCTGCCATCAGCTATCTATTATTAAAATATTGTAGTCATCATCAAAAGATTGCTTGGGTTAACTTTACATTTGTAATGGCTAGTATGGCTGTTTGGTAAGTTTGTAATTTATAACCTTTTTTTTTTTTTTTTTTTTTTTTTTTTCATGCACTCAATTAACCACGCCCCTTGATTCCAATAGCCACATTGGTCGTCAATTCAAAGGTTTTGAAGGTGATACCGAACTTGATTATTCAGGGGCACTGATGATCATTACCATAAAATTATCCTCATATGGTTTCAATGTATTGGATGGTTTACCAGCAAATCAAAACAAATTATCTAGCCATACGCAAAAAATGTGCATTGTTACTTATCCTACGATATTAGAATACTATGGGTGGGTATTTTTCTTTGCTGGCTTTTTAGCTGGTCCAACTTGTGAATACATGGATTATATACGTTTTATAAATTCCCCTGAAAAGGGGTATTCAAGTAAACTTCCTGCATTAAAACGGCTCGGAAAGAGCTTGATATTTATGGTATTATTGGTATTTTTGGCTCCAAAATTTAATTATTTTGAAGCTTTAAAGCCAGCATGGAAATCGCACTCTTTTTGGTACAAGTAAGTAAATATTTCAAGGATTTTTTTTGCCTAAAAAAAACTGATTATATTGTTAGAGTTTTTTTTATTCAATTGTCCGCCTTTTTGACAAGATGTAAATATTATTTTATTTGGTATTTATCAGAAGGAGCTTGTATATTATCAGGTTTTGGGTTTAATGGTGTGATCGATGGAGTATCTCAGTGGGATAAATTAAATAACGTAAATGTTTTGGATTGTGAATTGGCTCAGTCTTATAAACAGCTATCAGAGAATTGGAATATTGGTGCTAATCACTGGCTTCGACACTATGTTTATTTAAGATTTAATCCCCCAGGTTCAACAAGTACTACTCTCAAAACATATATCGTATCTAGCATGTGGCATGGATTTCATCCTGGTTTTTATAGTAAGAAATTTATATAACTGTTTGTAACTCTTTATTTCAGCTCTAATAAACACATTTACATAGTATTTTTTATGACATCTTCCCTATTACAATTAATAGCTAGACAAATACGTAGAACTATTCGACCTTTATTTTTAACCCAAGATCAAAAGCCCAAAAAAATCAAACGAGTCTACGATGTTTGTACCTGGATTGCTTCAATGGGATTACTCAATATGCTTGTCCCTTGCTTTGATCTACTTCATGTACCCTTAATCCTGCAAGTATGGCGTGAAATCTACTATTGCCATTATATCGTAATTGTTCTTGGTGGTGTCATGTTTTACATTATCAAGCCATATCTGATCCAATTACAAAAGAAAAAAGCGAAATCACAATGATCTTTTACTTTTAATCATTACAAGTGATAGAAATGTAAATATCACTGATAATCCAACAATCATAATCAATAAAGGTATTTTTATAGCATATTGCCAAGCAGGAAAATAATTGTGTGAAGGATGTCCTTCATCAACGAAAGGCTATTGAATATATTCAGTTTCTATACAAGAAATTTTTGTGCATTTTTATACCATGATTAACGTCCATGTAGAATAATATAAAAAAACAATTACTATTGAAAAGAATGCAATTGTGCCAACTATTCTATCACTTGCCTAAAAAAAAAAAAGGTGTATTAGATATTGAAATGCTAATTTTATTTTAATAATATCTTACCATGATTTATTTATGAAAAAAAAGAGATATACATTGCCCGTGTCGAAAGTTCATTTGGTAAGAATAAACAATAATACATACTCAGTCACATAACTTTTTGGTTAAACATCCACATGGTTTAATACAACATTCATGATATCTCAATGTTTCTTCTTTTCTAATTTATTATAACAAAAAATAAAAATGACTAGAGCTACTGAAGCTTATACTTTTGCTGCCATTGTTGTTGCAGTTTACACTTTTCTTTTCTTAGGATTTATTCCTTTACCACAAACCGTTCAAGATAAAGTCATCCCAGTTGTATGTTGTTTTATACGCGCTTTTTTGTTTATTTATAATTAATTTATCTAAATAGTTTCCTTGGTGGGCTTTGATTACTTTTGGTTGTTATTGTCTTGGTAATATTGGTACAGCCATGTACACTTTCCGTGATTGCCCTGAAGCTTATCATGAATTAATGAGCGTAAGTTGACATTTTCACTGTACATTTGGTAGCCAAGCAACCGAAACTAAATTTGCTTTATTCTAATTAGGAAATTTCACAAGCAAAGAGCGAATTAAGATCCAAAGGATTACAACTCAATTAGAAAGAGATCAACTGCATTATTTTATATCTACACAACACACAAATACACAAATACACATATTACACAATTCTATATATATATATATATATAATGCATGAATAATAAAAAATTCAATTACGTTTTTTAATCAAAAAATTCTGTTTTTATTTTAAAAAAGAAAGAATTTAAGCAGACTCAGTTTGAGTACGGGGAGCACGAGGTCCACGGTTGTCACGACGACCACGACGGACATCGGCTTGAGCAGCAACAGGGTTGGTGACTTGGACACCAGGCAAGTTCTCAAAGTTGATAGCCTTGAGGAGTTCCTTGGTCTCGGGATCAACCTCAATGAGAGAGGTATCCAAAGCAGAGAATTCGGGAACGTAGTTATCACGACGTTCACGTTCTTCTTCTTGCAACTTGAAGGAAATACCGCGGACGGGACCACGAGAAATACGCTTCATCAAGTGAGTGGTGAAACCAGCAATCTTGTTACGGAGACGCTTAGATTGAATGATGGAGACTTCATCGAGGATCTTCTTGTTGACTTGGAAGTCCAAAGTGAGACGAGGGTAGTACTTTTCGATGACAACACGAGAAGCCTTCTTGACAGTCTTAGTTCTATTATCATCAAGTAAGTCAGTATATCACATATAATAAATCCCTCCAAAAAAGAAAAAAAAAAAAAAACGTATGGTCCACACAAAATTAATCAATCGATCAATGCATCCATCCATACATTTTTTTTTGATATATAATTCAAAATTTCATTCATACCTAACGCGACCCTATAATTGAATATATTATTAATAATTTGTTTAATTTTTAACGATGGATGTGTATGTCTTCTTACCATAGTATCTACTTGGAATGGATTAAAGAGGAGGATTCAATATGGTTCACTGATGCTGGTTGACTAAATATTCATAATTCTGAGGTTCAAAAATATTTTCAAATTCTGTAGTTTGTTTTGTCCACCATCAAGCAATGTTTCCGGGTCGGACTCAACTGTTTTCTCAATCATGCATATTTTAATCATTATTTAGGCGTGAACACCTACTCTAAATTAATTAAACCATAGTCTATACACACAACTCAAGATTCATACAGCTGAATTTTCTTGTTTAAAAAAAAAAAAAACTTTTGTCATTCACGCAATTTATAAATTTTTAAAGGATTTTAGAAGCGTTATGCAATAAGCTAAACTAAAGAATACCGAACTTTGTTGGACACAGACATTATCATCATGTTAGTATCCCATTACTTTTTACTACTAAAAGATGGCTTTAGTAAAATGAATAACAAAATATAAACATTGAAATAGTATATCTTGTTTAAAATCTCATACGAATTTGCTTTGACAAACACATTTACGCATATATATGCCACAATGGCAAGTTTTTTTTTTTTTTTTTTTTTTGCGAGGCTGCATTAACTAAACTAATACGTAAAACTGATTACTACTTTGATATTTACTATAATTTAATATAAAAGAGTTCTTAATGCTGACTATATATGCAATGTGCTATGAAATGATAAACTTTTTAGAACGCCCGCTATATATAATAGCCTACATACAACATACAGTATAATACAAGCATTCAAATATGTAGAGCATGTTAAAAGCTTGAGATGTAAAATGAAATTGAAATAATTGGATTTATCCAACGAAAAAGAAGAGCCCTCATAAAATATGCACATACATTTCAGCTTTTGGTACGATGGTTATTTAATTACATACAGTGCTTTGGGTATTATAAAATCTCAAAAGGGAAACTTAAAATCAATATATAGGTCTCGCAAATGACTCAGTTTAAAGATTGATTTTTATTTTTAAGAATTTAAAATGGGCACTCGATATGAGCATAAGCCTTTAAATTTAAGAAACAAGTGTGATAAAGAAACAAAAACCCCTTTCAGAGCACTATACTAATTATTAAGGGTAAAAAAGGATGCGTGGAAGTTGCCAAAGAGCGGTATGACTAGTAGGTAATGTATTATTGATCTTGAGGGAAACCATTGGATGGGAACTTTGATAAATACTTACCACCGAGGTACCGCACAAAGAAGACAATATACACACTTTTCATCAATGCCAAGTTACTTTTTGATATACCAGGAAGATCCTGGATCCAGATCGGATGCAATTGTAGCCAGAGGGTGTACCAGACAGTCAATGGCGTGTAGCAGAGTCAATAAAGCCGACCAATATGGAGGAGGACCAGAAGACGCTTTCTCCGGTAGCAGGTTGAGAGCATGATCAATCTTATGAACACCAAAAGGAGCGGCAGGTAGTAGATCCAGTAAAGCACTATCCAGAGCGCGGCAAGAGAGGAAGTGATCCTGAGAGATGTAGACACCAAAAGGCGACCTACAGGGGCATTCTTCCCTCAAATTTGTAAAACGGCCGAGACGCCAACGAACCAAACGACTACGGGAAGACCTACCAATAGGTAAATAAAGGACTGGATCAGGGCGAGAGGCAGATGGACGACACGCACGAAGAAGAGTTTGTGTACCAGAGACAGCAGCAGCACCCAGTTGACGATCGACTTGGTCTTGCCAATATTGGTTACACAAGCTAGTAAAACCGGCATTACTCGGGATAGGATCAGGAAGAGATAGATACAAGCTGTTTTCACAGATGTATTTATCCAATCTTGTATATGGAAGACTACTTCGAAGCAGAACCAAAAGACTATCCTCCGGCAGAGTATCAAAACGAAGAGCAAACCTAGTGGCCAGGACATTGTAGCGATGTTTAATGGACGGAATACAGGTAATGTGCTTGGCAACATTAAACCATTTACTGCCCACAAACATGCCAACGAGTCGATTCTGTAAATCATCCAGGGCTTTAAAATCCCTAAAAGAGAGGTGAGATATAGCTAGGCCATATTCCAGTTTAGGTCGAATAAAGGCCTTGTACAGACGAGAGCAGAGCAACAGAGAAAAGCCAGTACGGTTTACACCAACAGAATTCAACAGAGCCATAACCTTGACAGCACCAGATCCACGAATAGATAGAATACCAGGAGCATACAGACTTTTATACTGAAAAGGCATACCAAGATACGTAAATTCCTCTACCACAGAGAGAGACTCATCATATAACTTGAGAGTGTCACCGGAAATAACAGCAGGAGAACTAAGAACAGCACACGCAAATGACTCAAAATATGTAAAACTCACTGCTTTTTCTTTAAAAACTGTGTCACATTTTTCATCCCTGTTATACTTTTCAACTTTTTAAATAGCACTTGAGATGCCCAACTTTAATCCAAAAACAAGTTTTCGGCAATATCCTATTTTTTGCAGCTGGTATAACTTTTTCAGTGCTAATGTTTCAGATCTTTACAGGTATTTCAATACTAAAAATTAAGAACCTAGTAGAACATTAAACAATAAAATAATTTAAATAAAAATTCATTTCCCTATGATCTATCAGAATTAGGAATTACCGAATTACCAGTTTAGAGTATTTGTCAAACCATGATGTTTGACATGCAAATCATACAATGCTACATTCCATGCGGTTATCATCATGCTACTATGGGACTA
>JAEPRC010000328.1:0-39109 GCA_016758945.1 Mucor plumbeus
AACCTTTTAAAATAGTAAGTATTGACATTTTCAAGCAATATCAAAGTTTTTACTTACTGTACATAAAGACAATTCCCTTAAAAAAAAAATTTTATTAAAAAATATAAAAAAAAAAAAAAAAAAAAAAAAAAAAAAAAAAAACTTGAATGTATTATACAACTTACTAGAGCAGCAGTTGAGGTTATAGAAGACCCTCCGTTACTATATGGTGCATCTTTTCCAATTGGGTTTGATGCTACGCAAATAGAAACAGCATACATACAAAATCCCATTGCCACACCACCGAAAATTAGCAGTGGTCTTCTTCCACAACGATCAATTAATGACGAAAACCCTATTAAAACAACAATCATTTTTAAAATTCCATAAACACCTGTGGCAAGCAATTCAGCTTCATTTGATGAAAGTCCAATTGACCTAAATATAATAGGGCTAAAGTAGTTGATAACATTAGTACCAGTCATTTGCTGAAGTATTTGCAATGCACATCCCAAGAATAAACGCTTTCTATTTGTGATACATATAACTTGTTTCCAAGATGTATTTTTAGTTTGGACATTCAACGAGCTTTGTATCTGTTCCATTTCCTCTTTCACATCTTCTGAATCTCGTATTTTACAAAGAACTTGGAATGCTTCCTCTGTTTTATTATGAGCGCATAACCATCGAGGTGTTTCAAACAGCAAAGTCATGCCAATTAATAGCATAATTGATGGGATAATTTGAATTATCAATGGGATTCGCCACAACATGTTATCATGGCTGTCAACTAGTTTTCTTACTATGTAATTAGACCAGTAAGAAGAAGCAAGACCTGTAGCAATGAAGAACATCCATAAACCACCTAATAAACCTCTGTATTTCTGATGTGCAATTTCTGCTACATAAATCTAGGATAAATACAGTAACATGATCAATAATTTTATCTGGTAACTTGTGAAGTAATTCATATTTACAGGAACTAGCATACTCAAGGCGCCTACACCTGATTAAAGTATACTTCTTAGTATTATTTGAGCATTTAATGAATATTTTAAATGTTTACCAAGCCCAGAAATGATCCTTCCAAAGTATAACACCATTAGATTATAACCTATGATCTGGAATATGCCGCCAATAGTAAATACAAATGCAGCTGTCATTATGCTATATTTTCGACCCAAGGCATCTTTATTTTGGATAACTGAGTTACTACTACATATTTAATAACAATATAAATGTTGATGACTTTACCTGCAGTACTAGTTGCTAATAAACTTCCAAATAAGCAACCAATCTGTAATACAGATACTATATTTCCATTTATTTCGGCTTCGTGGATTTTATTATTTGGGTCAATATGAAAATATGTTTGAAAAGATGGTGAAATTAATAGACCACCAACAACGCCCAAATCATAACCTATAATTTGGATTTACTATATTATATATATATATATATATATATATGTTTATGTATATATAAAAATCGTGGGTATTTGGGCATTATGTATTTTACCAAACAAGAATCCGCCTAAACAAGCAATACATGTTGCAATAATTGACCACAGCGTCATTTCACTTCGTTTTAAATTGATGGTTTGGTTCATTAAAGGCTCCAACTGTTGTTCTTCTTGATCAACAAAAGAAGAAGAAGAAGGAGAAAAAGGAGGAGAAGAAGAAGAAGATAAAGGGGCTTTTGTGTTATTGAGGAATGTACCTCTTTTAGTTAATCTTTCCATAGTTTAAAAATAAAAAAGAAATAAGTGTGGATAGCTCAAGTTGAAAAGAAAGACTCTTTTTTATTGAAAAAGGGAAATAGCAAAGGAAAAAGAGAATTGTCATATTGTGTAACATAAAGCGGTTGTTTTCAATAAGTTTTGGGTATATATGCATTTAAGTTATTTACAAGCATTCATTTTAAAGAATCTTTTTTAAGTTTTGAGTTTGTTCTGGTGTTAATGATTCAGGAAACTCTACATTAAATTTAACAATTAAATCACCCTTTTCTCCTGTTTGTTCATTAGGCATGCCTTCACCAATAAGAATTTCTTCTTGACCAGTTTGAATAATACGATTTTGAGTTTCTACAGTAGCCATTGTTTTGCCATCCAAGCGAGGAATTGATTTTTTAAAGCCAGTAAGGGCTTCTTTTAATGAAAGATTAACAGTAGTGTACAGATTATCACCTTTTCGAACAAACGATTCGTGTGGTTTTTGTTCAATTTCAAATACAAGATCTTGCATCTTTCCAGAAGATAATGCATCACCTTCACCAGAAAAGTAAATCTTACTACCAGTTTTTGAGCCAGGTTTGACATTGACAGTTAATATCTTGTCAATTGTTTGGCCTGGAGTATTGCGAGTAACCTTCAATTTCTTTGTGGTACCAGTGTAAAGATCTTCTAATGAGACAAGCAGAGATCGCTTGACAGATTGAGGCTTTTGTTGAGATGATTGACTGGAAAAATTATTATGTGATGGCTCATAATCATAGTTAAATGAAGAATAAGAAGGAAAGTTTGAAGGCTGCTTTCTTGATCTAAATCTCTTTCTGTTTGTTGCTTGCGAATAAGGAGGAGATGGAGGTTGATAAGTGTGATTACGAAACAAATCACTAAAATCCTCATCTTCACTACTTGACTGCGACATGTTTGAAGTTGAAAAAAAATGTGCAAAAAGATCCTCTGGACTGTTAGACGCACCATTAGCAGAAAAGTGGAAATTGGAAGTAGGGCTTGAAAAGAAATGTGCAAAAGTTTCTTCTGGATTTACAGAAGCATTAAAAGAACGCTTTCTACCACATGCAAATTCTGCATCATATTGTCGACGTTTAATTTCATCACCAAGCACTTCAAAAGCTTCACTTATTTGTTGAAACTGATGTTTGGCCGACTTGTCCTTGTTTCGATCAGGATGATATTTCAAAGCTAAATTTAACTGTTATTGCCTCATTTTCTTAATCCAAATGGAAAGAAAAGTTTTACCTTTTTTGCGATATGCAGTCTTAATTTCGGCTTCGGAAGCATTCTTTGGTACACCAAGAATTTTATAGTAATTGGTTTCTTCCATTTCAACAGTTGTTAAAAAAGATCCAGAGAAAAAAATTTAACAATCTTCTTTGAGCACCTTTTATATTCATTGACAGACTGCTTGTTCTTTTTCTCCTTCATTCTGGCATATTCTACAATTTTAGAATTCCGGACGAATAATTGTGCGCCATTACTTCAATACGATATTTACACTTTAAATTCAGAAAAAGTAAGTACATGAATTATACAAGACATCATTTCAAAAAAAAAAAAAAGAAAAAAAAAAAAAAAAAAACAAACAAACAGACAAAGTGCATCTAGTAAGTATTTATGTAATACTAAATTCAGCATATGTACATATGCAAAAAGATTTGTAAAAAATATCTGAAACATCTTATGTGCATTGTTTTTACTAAATCTCGTAATTATATCTTCTCATGTTCTTTGTTGATAATACCTTCTAGCATATTCTAAATAGCTTTATCTGTACTATACAAGCCACTCAACTACGAATATGTGAAAAGAAGATGAATTCGTAAAAAAAAAAAAAGCGCTTCTGATGTAGTATTAATCGCACGTTTAGAAGCATCCAAATAGTGGTATCCAAGAAATATAACTGGTAATTCTTTAAAAAAAATTATCCAAAAGTACTATTCTACATAATACGTTTGATTCTTTTCAGTAGCCCATAATGAGGCACAATATTTACAAGTATAAATAGTTGTTATTGGCGTACTGTGTAACTGAAAGCTGCTGTTTCACCAGCAATTGCATGAATTAGCATTTTAAAGAGCGTCATTTTGACAACTGTAGGTTTTTGCAAGTACTCAAAAGTGCACTAAACGATTGCCCTAGTTGACTACGTCTTTTATACTGTGATTTCGTATATTTTATAAGTCTTTAATTTCTCATGATTTTGGATAAGCTATGGTAAGAAAAAAGAAAAAAAGTGATTTGGGCAAAACTTGATTTTTCAATCAAAAATGAAACTTTTTTCTAAGATACATGTTAAAGAAAATTGTTTGAAATTTTGATACTTGTATTAATAAAAAATGTTTTATTTATAAATATAGGCTTAATTCTTTGTCTTTCCTCTGAAACCCCATTATTTTGCATCAACGTATATATCAGACGTTTCTGTGTAGCAAATGTAAATACAAAAACTTCATAACATAGAAAATTAAAAGTAACATACTTTTGATTATAAATTTGTCAATAAACTTTTAACAATATTTAGGTGGAAAAATCTTTCAAAGCCTGTTTTTTTTGTTTTTTTTAAAAAAAAAAAAAAAAAAAAAAAAAAAAAAAAAAAAAAGATCAGGCACAGTTTTAATTAAAGCTTCAGTTTCATTGTTTTTCAATCAAAATTGTTCATTTAGCGGCAAGTTTGCATGCAACCTAATTCTTAATTTATGCATAATACAATTTGGTCCGAAAAACAAACTTTAAAAGACCAAATATCACTAAAGTAATTAATAAAACCAAGAAATTTACGTAAAAAGTTTGCATATAATTGTAAAGATATATTAAATTTGAGTAAGAGGCATCTATTTCAAGCTGTTTCTAATAAATTACTTATGAGCATATTATAGCAATTTGGCACGAGCTTTTTAAAAATGAAGGCTCTACAAAAGAACAGAGTATATAGTGCTGGAGTTTTTGGATTTAATGAAAAAAAAAAATAGTTACTGTTTGGTTCTATAACATCAATTTCTGCATTTATAATCACTTCAGCATATGTTCCAATATACAGTATCTGCCTGTGAAATTTCGTTATATACTCGAAACCATCAATACTTTATTTGCATTAAAATTATCGGTCTATTTGCATCTTGTAGACAAACATTTTCTAATTGAATTTACAAATTTATTGACATCAACTAATTTTCATTCATTATTTTTGGGCTTTTAGGCATATTTAGGATGATTATTAATATCAACCAAATTCAAAAGATTATGCATAGGTTTTTTAAAATCTTCATGCAAATATTGGTTAATTTGAGATCTCAATGGCAATAATCTTTCTATTAAATTCTGGACAATGAATACCTAATAAACCACTAAAGGATTAAACATAATTGGATTTTTAAAGAATTCTTTTAATGGAAATTCCCAAGATATTTTACCTCACCTATTTTTAACGAGAATAAATATATTGAAATACATGTTGATAGTTTTTATTTTACAAAAATCATTCATAGTTTTCAATTTTATCAGGCATTTTTAAAAAGGAATATTTTAGACTCAACAATAGCAAACAACAAAAAGGTTAAATGTTGCTTAAATAAATTGCATTTGATTAAAAAAAAGGTACAATACTATATTTATTTATTTACTTGAAAACACGCTTATCACTAGCGTCTGTTTCTCTACTTTCCTCGGCCATCTTGATTCTAGCATCACGTTCGTTTTGATTCTTTTGTCTATTACTATACTTTTGAAGCTTATCCTTACGAAGAGCTGAACGGACGAAATTGGGATGAACAAATTCAGGATTTTCAAATACTGTTGGCCCACCAAATGAACCTTCAAAGATACGAATGGGAGTAAGACAGAAACGAGGACCAATTTCGACTAATGAAATATCTTCCTTGTCCAAAGGATCGAAACCAGGTGTGTTTGTAGCATTCTTTTCAACAATCTATAAAAAAAGATGTATTTTTAGTTGCAAAATCTAGCATCATTTTATATGAAATTACCTGATAATTTCTAAACCAAACACGGTTATCGACAATAGAGAAAGATAAAACGTGATCAATGAAAGGCTTGGAACGTCTAGAGCCCTTGGGTACATTGAATACTTGACCCAATAATTCTTTCAAAAGACCCCAATGAGGAGCAGAATCAAATGTCTTGTCAAATGATAAAATATGTCTAGAACCCTTTAAACAATTACCAGTCATCTTTAATTCATCCATAGTGTGCAAATTTTGAAGGTGGAATTTAACAGAAGGACCATTAGGAGTCTTGGCCATCCAAACATACAAATCTTGCTTCTTTCTGACTTCAAAAAATACTGCGTTATTACAGTTGTTAAGGTCTGCTAATTCATTCAAAACGTAAAGGTTGTTCTTTGTGTCGAGTTTAGCGTCTTTCTTTGAGTGAGGTAATAAAGATTCAAGATCGGTAAGCAAGTGACGATAACTAGATTTTATATAAATATTAGCCCGAAAAATGTCAAAATCAATCAATAAAGCTTACCGGAAAGTGACACCACGAGAAGAGAGCATCATAACTCTTTGCTTATTGATTCTTTTATCTTTTGATTTACGATCATTAGACTTGGTCTTGACCAATTCAGCAGCCTTATACAAAGTTGACATGATAAAATTAAGTGATATAAATGTGTAGTAAAGTAATTTTTTTTTTTGAAAAAAAGGGTTGGTTTTATGAGAAAAAAAGCCACATTGTATACTGTAGTCCTAAGCAGTCCGAGGAGTTCAATGTTTAGTTTTGATGTTTTATGCTATAAAATGTATTTAATTAAATGTCAAAAGGGATATTGAGAGTGGTTTCTATAAGAAAAACAAGGAAAAAAGAAGGGGGGAAGGGATGGGGATTGTTTTAAATTATTATGTTTAATGTTGATATCTATTAATGAAAATGTGTACTATTATTCTGTTTCTTCCTTCTTTTTTCTGCGCTCATCTAAACTACCTCTTGGGCTCACTTTAGGACTTGCTAATCGGCTAGCACTCTGCAGCCATGATGCAGCAGGATTATCCGACGGTAATGGACCATCACTCATTGCATAATCTTCCTCATCAGATTGTTCATGGATCACAAAACCAACTCTTGATCTTGATCTAGTTAAATTAATATCGGCAGCTAACGGTGATGGAGTTCGATCTATAGCAGTTAAGCTATTTACCAATCCATTCAAATTAGGAGAACTACCAGTACGGGCTGTTAAATTAGAGGCGCTACTATTTCGATTTGCTAGACCCATAGCAGAGGAAGTTCTAAATGGCAATACGCTTGAACCTTCTACAACATCTCCCATTTGGAAAATACCATTATGACTATCGCCACTATATCGTTTTTTACTCCAATATTGCTTTGAAATGATACTTGGCGTTTTATTGGAGACACCAAGAACTCGATCATTATTCGGCATGCTGATTGATACAGTATTATCTACTGTGCTATTCATGGCATTGCTACTTCCATCGTCAAAAGTGTCCATATCAACCGGGATAATGTTACTGACACTTGTATATTGTTGGTTGTTTCTACCAAGCATTAATTTAGATGCCCAATGTCTCATTGAAATTGTTGATCGAGATATTGAATTTGTAATTGAACTTAAATATGTTATTGGATTCACAAATCGCCATGCTGATCCTGCACCTGCAATTGTACGTTCTGTGCCAAGAATACCACCATTTGCCCCGACATTGTTTCTGTTGATGTAATTTCGTCTCTTTTGTAGGCACTTCATCAAAAGCCATATAATAAATAAAATTGTAAATATAAAAATTGTAATACTTAATGCTGTTGGCTTTGATCTACTACGAACATCATCCAAGAAACTAGTGTTTTCATCTTCATGTGAGCCTGAAGGATTTGGATTTTGTGATACTCCATCAGCGATTTCATGTGTTCCTTCATCGTCTGTACTATGGCCTGAAAATCCATCTTGATGATCAATAAGGGGAATTTTACTTGCAACATGTAACAACATGGCACCCAAAGTCCAAGAAACTTGAATATCGTTAATTGTATCAATGCTTTGAAACGGAGGATTCCAATTTTTAGCATCTACACTCTCGATTGTTTGTTCCAAAATTTCCTGATCTTCAGTCAAATTATGATGTCCACTTGGGTTTTTGATTCTTGGAATTTCGATGCCTTCATGCAACACATTGACAATCCAAGCTGATTTAAAGCATTGCATTTGGTAACGATGTAATTCAGCTACGCTAAAATCTTGATTTTCTTCTAATACATGAGACCAATCTTTACCGCAATAGTCAGTTGACTTTTTTTCATATTCAATGAAATCATAAACACCGCCTAAACCAAGAATATCATGCGATGAATACCAATATTCAGAGATACCCACAAATTTATTCACGGACCAGTCAATGTCAGGTGTATGAACGCCATTAAATAAACATGGTTTTGTAGGACAATCAGCATTCTTATTCAAAAGTGGCACAGTATATTCAATACATTTATCAAAATCACCAGTGCCGTGAAGTGATAATGCAACACTTGTTGAGCTTGCATCTGTCAAATTTAAGTTCAACGGAAGACAGGGATCATCAAGTTGTAGCATGCGATGTTCATCCAATAGATTTTTACCATTTGAAGTAGCAAATAAATTCTTGACACGATCTTCAAGATATCTTCTTCTAGCCTCATTGCTTCCATAACCCAAAAACGTAGTAACAAATACATCATAATCTACAGTTCTACCGTCTAATGTGTGTAGTGTAATACGTGTTAGATCATGCATATGTTCTTGTCTTTGATGGTGTTCTGGTTCAAATGCAATTTGTGCAGATGCACCGCCCATATCTAAAAATCCGAATGTGTGATGTTGTTCTAATTCATCTTCAAGTTGCTTTTTTTCTGTATACGCTTTTATACTAGTATCAAATCCACCCAATAAATAATTAACTGCAACCCAACCATAAACGCCCTCTAATTCTCCAGGAATAATTCTAACATGGCTATCGCAATCACTGATAAAAAATGATGTCTTTTCACGCATATAATTGCATGTTGCGCTCAGTAATTTTGTTTGCTGTTCTTCTGGTAATAACCTCATACCAGCTGTTGCCATTAAAAATATTGGTGTCGAAGCATGGCTGTCCTCAGGAACAACTTCTTTTGAAAAATCAAGCAACATGTCGAGATGTTCGCCTACTTCATTTGGTTTTGAACCAAAAGTAGATATGCCTAATTTTCTATAGTAAATAATCCAAGTATACATACGTTAAATATATCTCACTTACCCGGCTCTTCTCTACTTGTCCATTTAAGTCCATCCTTATCACCTCTTTCGACTATAGGAATTTTTCCTTTCAATTCTTCAATCGTAAATGAATTTTTAGCAAATTCATGATCTTTCCAGGAATAAACATACACTCTAGATCCTGAAGATCCAGCATCTATGATAACACCGTATTTTCTATTCTCTTCCCAACCAGATGAAACTTGATTCAAAGACATATTATCGTTTTTTTTTTTTTTTCTTTTCTTCGATTAAATTTGTCTCCCTATTTTAATAAACATTTGAGTAACCTCATTTTTGAAAAATGAAAACAAAAAAAAAAAAAGAGTATGAACATTTCTTATTCTTTACTTTTTATTTTATTGTTGTTATAAAATATAAAAATTACAAACTAAATGATAATATCAAGAGGGTTGGGAAAAGGAAAGAAGAAAAAGGGAGAATAGAAGGGGCGGACCCTTTTTTTTTTCATATCAATTTTAATGGGTTGAGTATTAGTTCTCAACTAACTGTTTATTGAAGCCCAGAAATGCTTCTACTTTTAGGATATTTGCAATCAAAGGCTTTGTTTTATTATCTCTTTTTGGTTTGTGGCTCCATTACAGTGTGTGTGCATGTGTGTGCAACAAATACAGAAATGTCATTACAAAACCACTGGCTGAGTTCAACATTTCTTGATCGTTGCCATAGCAACTCTTTTTTCTTTATATATTTGCTTGCTGTCATGGCCAAGAAAGCAAAAAGCATTTTTGATTTCTGCCAGTAAATTGATATCATTATTGAATATATTATATTCCGCCACCTTTTAATTTATGCAAATTATTAACATCTGGAGAAGCTATCAGTCTGCTGTAATGTTGATCTCATTGGATGAAGCAAACGAATTAAATCATATCTACTTATTTATCATTTTTATCCAATCAAACCTGTTATTTATTTGCAATTAAAGTCACCTTGAAAGCATCTTTCTGTAATTTATATAAAAAAAAAATCTTTCTTTTGGTTTGATTATCTAACATCTTCTTTTCTATATACAAATATACCTCGAAATAATCATGTCTGACTTGAAAGATTTATCACAAAAGAGATATTGGGGAGGCATACTCGCTCTTGGTGGTGTTGTATTTATATGGGTTTCATCCTCATTTGCAATGAATGTAAATATTTATTTATTTCGACGGTTGGTCTTAGTTATTAAAAATTATTTCAATTACAGAGTTTATTTGGTGAAATGGAATACAATAAGCCCTTCCTTGTCACTTACCTGAATACAGCAACATTTTCATTCTATCTTATACCGCTTTTATTCAAGAGGCTAAGACAGAGACATAACAATCAAGAACCAATGTCAGTTATTTCATCAAACGAAAACACAAAGTAAATATTTTGAATAATTGACAAATTATTCAAGCACGCAATTTTACTAATGAATTGTATAATTTATTACTGTTTAGATTACTAGACGGTAATAATAATAACAAGAATAGATCCTTAAAGGTAATGTATAGACTTTCCCCTCCTTTTTCTGCATTGAAATTACAAAAAAGGATATCATTGACTGAAAAGGAAAAAACTGTTGTACAGAAATAATATCTTACTGATCATCTATAATAATAAATAGAATGCAACCACCTATGCCGCAGTTTCAGAGTCAACTGATGTAGCAACCAATAAGTTATCTACCTATGATACTATCAAACTAAGTTTAGAGTTTTGTATCTTGTGGTTCATTGCAAATTATACAACAAATGCTAGTTTAGCATACACTACAGTTGGTAGCAGCACTATTTTAGCATCCATGTCTGGTCTTTTTACTTTAGGCATTGGTGCCATCTTCAAGGTAGAAAAGATGAATCTCATCAAAATTCTTGCGGTGTTTGTTAGGTATGTAACACTAATCTTATTGTATACCATGGAACTATTGTTGTATTTATCAAAATTTTAGTTTAATAGGTGTATCACTTGTTTCCTACTCTGATCATTTGAGTGGAGGGGATGACATTATTGATAAAGACCCTCTTTTGGCCGATCAAGGCCATTTATTATCTTCAATTCCTGCGCCCCTTATTGGCGACATTCTTGCATTATTAGGCGCTGTTTTTTACGGTTGCTATACTACTCTTTTAAAATTGAGAATCGGTAGTGAGGACCGTATTGATATGCCATTGTTTTTTGGTTTTGTTGGTGCTTTCAATGTTTTATTATTATGGCCTCTGATACCCATTCTTAATTATATTGGTCTTGAAACATTCCAAATGCCCATGAATGCTACTTTATGGTTTATCATTCTATTGAACGCATTCATTGGTACCTTTTTGTAAGTTTGCTTATCGTTTGTAAATCCTTATTTGTATTTCTAATCAAGTTTTTGCTGTATGTAGATCCGACTACTTGTGGTTGTTATCAATGCTCATGACCTCTCCTCTTGTTGTAACATTGGGTATTTCTTTAACAGTAAGTTTTTTATATTTTAGATACACATCAAATTTTGTTAATCACGCATACCTGCATTAGATTCCTCTTGCGTTAATTGGGGATATTGTATTTAAAGGATTTATGCCTGGTATGAAATATTCGATTGGTGCTTTGCTTGTTATTGTTGGCTTTTTGGCTGTAAATACTGATGCGATGCAAGAAGCTAAAGATAAAAATCAAGATGCATTATTGCGAATTAATGAAGAAGTTTAGAATTCTCAGTTTAGACAGTATTAACATATCATTATATACACTTACAACATAATTATTTTCCTCTTTTCAACCCGTTCAACACACATTCACTAACATAATTTTTAACTCATCCCTTTTTGTAAATATTAAACTTAATTCAACATTGTATATTTCCATCATGAAAAAAAACAGGAAATTTTTCTTACATCACTCATGCGTATTTTGAAGTTTATCGGTTTGAATTTAAGATTTAAGTGTTAATGGGAGAAAAATTGATTATCGAGCTACCAAAATTCAAAACCGGGACGTGCCCTCTTTTTTATAACTAACTCATATTAAACACTTTTTAGGATATACCTTAGACGCTGCTAAAGAAATAAATTGGCCGCATTATGCTACCTGTTCTTGAATTTATTTTATTTCTCACAAAAGACTCAAAAACTCGTAAAATTTGCTGCTTTTTCCTTAAAAACTGGGTCTTGCTTTTATTCCTGCTTGTATATTTTTACTATTAAGCAACAGTAAGAAAAAATTATATGCCAAAGTATCTGAGATGCTTAACTTTAATTGAAAAACGCATTACCGGATATATCCTATTGTTAGCAGTTAGTATGGCTTTTTTAATGCTAATGTTTCACTTCTTACTGCTAATTAACTACTACAAACCAAGAAATTTGGGTCTTAATATCTCCGGAAAAAATTAAGATATACCAACACTTTCTAGTAACAAAACTTGTTTGTTTTAAAGTGCTCTATAGCATGTTTAAGTATAAAAAAATTTGAAGCACTTTTTGAAAAATCCTTTTTTGACTTTTTTTTAGTAGATTACAAAATATTCGTTATATTAGCCAGCACACATTTTACGTTCATGTCATAGACCGCATTTAGCTCGAACTTATCCATTTTAGCTCGTTTCAAAATATCAATTTTTCTAAGAGACATTAGCAAAAATGCGTAAAACATAATATCCTCGATTTTGACTCATGTGCTCATGTGCTGAACTAAGATACTATATTTCCACACACAAGAAATCAAATGGCATCTCAAATAAAACTACAGTAGTAGTAGCGCTATATAAGGTTATACTGTTGTATTCCACCAAGTATCATATTCTATCGTCTTCTATAAACAATCAATAGATTACGCCACGAGAAAAAAGGTGTAAAACGAGATATAAACTACAACTTTTCTGAAAAACTACTATGACAATTGTTGTAGAAACTATTTTACGTGAAGATGTTATTGGAAAGGTATAACTTTATAACAATCTTACGTAAAGAAACAAATAACTGCAAATTTTAAAATTGCTATTTTCGCATTTTTTGCCTTAGTGTTATACGATCCATTAATTACTATTTAGAACATGAAAGAACAAGTCTGGGATTGGTTATAAGAAAAGCCTAGTTTATTATTTTTCAATCAATTAACCCAAAGGCTCGGATCACTCAAATCATGACACCATACTCTTTAACCTCAGCGGTCAATCAATCAAGTAGCTGTCTAGATACGTACTGTCAACGGAAAAATGCTTCGGGTGTTTTCAAAAAAAGGCTTTTTTAGTCACCATTATCTGAGATTGAGCTCAACCAGGGTGGTTCTTATACCAAATGAAAGAGAAAGCGTAGTACTTTTTATCTACAAACTGTTTAAAACGATTAGAGGGGTTTAAAAAATATAAACTTATAAAACATGAAAATTGAAATAGATAAAAAAAACTAAGATTTTTATTGATACTTTGTAGCTCCTCCTCTACTCTTTATAACTACTTCTATTCTTCTCGGCATACTATCTATATATTTTAGACAGTTCTCCTTTGTAAACTTATACCATTCATGACTGATTCTATCAGTTTCTTCTTACTCTGTAGCCGGCCTATTTGGACAGGCATCAAGATGGCTTTTAAGGTCACCAAGATGTGTTCTATAGGGTTTAAGTCAGGGTTTTTGGGCTGCCAATCAAGGATTTTGCGTACAAAAAATCCGTTTTGACTAAACTAAGCTTTAGTGATATTCGGCTTGTGCGAAGTAGCCTTATCTTACTGAAAACGAATACTTTTACTTGTTTGCCATAGTACTCCAGAGCTTGCACCAATGGCGTTTTCAAAATTTCCACATACTAATTTGAATCAATCGTCCCATCAATAATTGGAGTACTATAGCCAGGTCCCTCGCCTGATATGCAGCCCAAAAGCATAAACCCATCACCATTACCTTGCACTTGGGGTCGAACTTGATGAGGTCAGTTGGTACCAGGCACATCTGACCAACAGAAGGATTTACTATCTGAGCCCCCCATATTCACTCTGGTTTTGCCAGAGAAGATCCACTTACGCCGATCGGATACTGTTAGCTGTCTATGCTTGCGGGCCCACGCTAGTCTGAGTTTTTTGTTGGCTGCACTGGCAAAATTGGTCTTGTTTTTTCTTTTGGCTTTAAACCCCATCCCATTTTGCAGCTTCTCTGCACCACTGAGCGACATAGAGATATTGGTGGAGCGCAAATATTTTTGTGCACCACGAAGACCATCCAAACTACCATTTCGAACCATTTTAGCAATATACTATTGAGTAGCAGTACTAACTTTACTTGATCTTCCACCAGTAGATGCTTGGGCTCCCTCCAAAAACTCTCTTCTGTACTTGCTTAAGTTAGCCATGTCAAATGTGGGATGCATTTTCTTGATGCTACAAAGTAAGGTGTTACGAAGCAACAAAGACTTGATGGAATCTTGCACGTCATATGGGAGAGTACGGGTCATATTAAAAAAATAGAGAGTAAAGTAATGATAATTAAGAAAAACTAAAAAATATGACACACCTGCTTTTTATATACTTTTTGTATATATTTTGAACATTTTTACATGTTGATCTAGAATTTAGGAATTTTTTAAATCTCTCCGATATGTTTACGGAAACTTATTGAACGCTAAATTTAAAATTAAGATTTTCCTGGAAATGCCTGTATCTTATCTACTACCTTTACTAATCCACCATGGAATCAAAACTTGCCCAATAAAGTTGATTTATATATCGTTAAAAAGAGAAAAATTTTTCCTACATGATATTATTCTGTCAAATAAATGAGGCGCTCTGAGACATAGTTGCATTGAAAGAACCAGTATTTTGCAAAACACCCGAAGCATTTTTCCGTTGACAGTATATCAAATCATGATTCAGGGACAATAAACGCAGCATTGAAACAAGGCAACTTACAAGCTCTGCAATCACGGCTTAATTATGATTGATTAACATCAATCCATAAGTTACCCTCGAACAGTATCTAATAGTTCGATACTGCTCTTAATTGTATCTCCTCACGAACTTAATACTAAATTATTATAAAAGGCAATACTTTTATATATAAATAAACCTTATTTTCTTGGTTTTATTGTACAGTTGAAGAACTGATTAATTACACATTTTTTTATTGTACTCTTTTTTAAGTATACTATCGTAAATCCGATCCTTGTTTATACAGCATATACTATACAAGGTTACGCGCTCTATAAGGCTAAGATTTTTGAAAACTTCTTTTTATCAAGGAAATTATATAATGCTTAGTAGGTGAAAAGAACAGGTAATCAATCTGTGGTTCAAGTTTACCGAATGCACAATGGCTCACAAAAGTTACTATTAGGGTTAGAGATGAGTATAGTACATAATTACAACAAAGCCTATGTAGAGTGGCAGTTTACTTGAATTAATATTCATAGATATTACCTTTTAATCATTTTCAATAAGATCGTCGTGCAGCAAGGTATAGGTGCAATGATAACAATTCCTTCAGTACACAGTAGGTTATGAAAATTGTCTGTTTACATGATTGGGTCCAAAATGTATACGTACTCTTATGTAAACCTCAATATTATTTGTATTGAAATTCGGCGGAATAGGGTTTTTTTCGGTTTTTTTACAGCTGTAAAAAATCTGATTTCAGATAACTTTCAAATTCTTTCGCCCAAAATTGAGTCTAATCATATCAAATCTTTAACATACATGTACCTTTCCTCTACAAACCATCGATATTTGCTCAAAAATAGAACAGCTAATATTAAAATATAGGCGCGCTGACTCATCATTGATTTAGCTGATCTAAAATTAATTGAATAAAATTGAGTCCCAATAGTAAAACGCCAATTTTTCTGCTGTCACAAAATAAATTCTATTAGGAAGCTATTATACCGTTTTTATTTCATCAAAAAATATTGATTTTTCGTCGAAATAATCAAAATAATAGCACACATTACAGCTTAAAACCTATATCGACTGAGTTTCAAAATCGATTTGACAAATTGATTCAAAAATGATCCAAAAATAATTTAAAAAACAAAATTGTTCAATAACTCGTGAACTGCAAAATAAGCTAAGAAAGCGTACTAAATAGTTTTTGTAAAGCTTAAAATTCTGCATTTGGCTAAATAAAATTTGAGTAAATGCTTCACATTAAATTTTGCGTAAAATACAATTAAAATTTTAGAGATTTTTTGAAGATACAAGCCACTTTTTATAAACATGTTTCAAAATTAAACATTTAAAATAATATGTAAAAAAATTATCTATCAATCAAGCTATTGACGAGCCTTTTAGCTACATTTTTCATGGAGAAAACAGGATTTTTGTCATATTTTCTTCAAATTCAAATTTTAAAACGAGGATATACTCGTCTTTTTGGGAAGCAGAATTGATGATATTCTTTTTTTACACATTTTCGAGGATATCTCGACGAAACGTTAATATTTTTAAAATCCCTAAAATGGAACTGACAGAGATAAGTACGTTCTATAACATGCAAAAAAAATAACTGCTACTCAATTTGATAAATATTTTGAAATCTACTACAAAAAATATCAAAAAAGGAAAAAAAAAAGTGTTCAGAGCTTTTTTATACTTAAATATATTATAAAGAGCTTCAAAACAAGTAACTTTTATTATCTAAAAGTACTTGTCTAGCTTAATTTTTTGCGGAGATATGAAAGCTCAAAGTTTTAATTTTTGCTAGTAAAATACGTGTTAAATCTGAAACATTAGCAATGAAAAACGTTATATCAACTGCAAAAAACAGGATATTTTTGGATACTTGTTTTTGGATTAGAGTTGGGTATCTCAGGTGCAGTGGAATTACATACTAAAAGCTTGATAATCATAAAATAACTTAATTTACAAGTATCACTCACAGAGTTCATGCCACTTGAAATATTAAAGTGCAGCAATAATAAAGAGATACTCAAAGTGAACACAATAACAAACGCATGCGAAAATACAAAATACTTTTGAACCAATACATGTCGTGTGAACGATAGCACCCTTGATCACAGTGCAATCGATTACACAAATGACATATATACCAAGAAGTATTTTATCTAATTCAATAAATAAAATATCAAAGATATTAGATTTAATCAACCATCCCCCTGTGTCATAGTTACACTACCAATGAATAACATTTCAAGCACACTTTAGAATTCACACCTTAAAATCAAGGTTACCTAAATAGATATAGCCAATAGCTCCCTAATGGCCCACATTGTCGTACTTGACATATAACCCATTATGGTCGATGCTTTGCATGATTTATCCTTTCAATATAATATTAGTAACAACAACTCAAAATTAGAAGATTACTCCATTCAAGTCTGATGGTATACAAGTTCTCTAAATCACTATAAATACCCTCATACTTTTTCAATTATATTTAATCTTCAGAAATCTTTTGTAATAAAACTTTAGCTGATTATAATTGTATTTCTACCGCTTTTATTTTTATATTTTTTTTATTTTAGTAAAAAACTTCGTTATTTACTGCATCAGGTACATTTGCATATAAATTTTTCTTGATGTCATTTTGTGGGAGAAAAAATAAATCAGAGATGAAAACTGAGATTTGGTTTTTAAGGAAAAAGCAGTGAATTTTACATGCTTTTGAAGCTTTCATGAGACATAAAATAAATCTAGAGACAAGTAGCATAGCATAAGTAACTCATATTTATTTAACAGTTAACAACGTATAGTGTATATATAAAAAGTGGTTAGTATAAGGTTGGTTGTAGAAAAAGAACAAATCTTTGACATTGAAGTTTAAAAGCTATGAAAATTTAATCTTTTAAGATTCAGATTTTGCTCAAGCAGGCACCCACAAAAAATAATAAAAAATCCATTTTAACATATGGAGTTTAACTTTCTCTAAGTATATAGAGCAAATTGTTAAATTTCTACAAAAAGCAGAATGTAACTTTAACCAAACTAAATAAAATTTGTAAAGTGCAGTTTTTTAAATAGAGGTTTGCCTAGGCAAATTGTACTTTTTTTTCAGGCGCTTCAATATTTTTTTAGACCTTCCATTTTTTTTTGAACACAACAAAGTTTTTTTGAGACGAAAAGAAAAGACTGAGTTTTATTAAATAAAATATCCTTTCGGATATTTATAAGTAAAGAATGCAAGCGGCTTATTATTGGCAGTACAACATAAGAAAAAACCCACATTTTAAATTTTGCATGAGATTAACACAAACAAACCAACATGTGGAATAATAATGAATACTTATCCCAATATATTGGGCCTAATAAAATAGAATAAATAAGGTTAGCGCCGAGAGATAACAAACTCAATATGTGCGTAGCTCACACATCAGGTACAGAACACATTGCTACATGAAAGCATTGGAGTTATTTGTTTATATCTATAGTACTACAGTGACTCACAAAACTGTCCCAATGTTTTGCACTTTTGGTTTTTTGGCCGATTATCGAGGTAAAATTGCGTGAAACATGTACTTAAAAATCTTACAGTTAGAAAGACAGACATCTTTTATGTCTAAAAAGTGCTTACTGCTATAAGAAACCCTATCAATCACAGACGGTGCTGTCACCTAAAGCCAATTAGTACATTGGGACAGTTTTGATGCCTGTTTTCAAAATTTACAAAATGACCCAAAACAGAACCACTAGTTGGATTGTCCTCCTGAGAGGCTATCAATAAACGCAAATACGTCTTCAAAATCAAAATATTCCAAAAAAATGGACTTTAAATGTATATTGCTTCATTTTTGATTACCCGATATTTAGTATGAAAGAAATATCACGTGACCTGAAAATTGTACAATTTCTTTGCTCAGAGATGGTAACTCATTACGTTTTGTAGCTCAAAAAGTTGATGTAGGTAAGTCAACTATAAAAAGGTTTAAAAAAGAGGACTGCGGAGATTGTAAGGTATCCAAAGGTGGTCGTCCTCGGTTGATTCAAGGTACGGATGAAAGATATGTGGTGCGTAAGATCACAAAGAACAGTACCAAGAGTGCCAAGGAGATTTCCAAAACGTTGATAGGTGGTGCTGGGATCAGAATCAGTGCTCAAATTGTACAAAGAATTCTTCATTGAGCCGGGTTAAAGGCTGTTGTCAAGTCTACACGTAATTTTATATCATATCAAAATGTACGCAAGCGTCTTGAATTAAGTCATAAGTGCAAGGATTACACAACTGAGGATCGGAAACATGTCATTTCATCAGACAATATCAAAATCAATTGTTTTGGCTCGGAAGACTGATGCTCGGAATGGATTAGGTCATGTGGTGATCTTCAATCTCGTTAGGTTAAGTTCAAGACGAAAAAACGGTGGTGGCAGTGTCATACTTTAAAGCGCCATTACGTATGTCGGGGTTGATTGGTTTTGCAAGATTGATAGCAATATAAAGCAGATGTTGTACAAGGATATCTTAAAAGTTGAATTGGAGCTTACCTTGAAGGATGTGTGCAAGAAATTAGTAGGCTTCCGCCGAAATCAAATAATCTTTTAATATGACAATGACTCCATACACACATCCAACTCGGTTAGGAGTTAGGAAATATTTCAGTGAGCAAGTATATGAAGTTATAAAGTGGCTACCTTAATTATCAAATCTTAATGCAATCGAAAACATGTAGGCTTTGTTGAAAAAACAACTCAATGAATACAAGACAGCCTGTAATGGCATTTTGAAGTTACAGGAGTGTGTAAAGGAGAGTTAGTATGAGACAATTATTACCAAAGAAGTCCAAAAAATTATAGAGAGTATGCCAAATTGTAATAAAATAGGTCTTAGTAAAAAGGATTGTTGGACCAAGTATTTAGCAAAAAAAAAAAAATATTTTTTGAAAACAGGCATCAAAACTGTCCCAATGTACTAATTGGCTTTAGGTGACAGCACCGTCTGTGATTGGTAGAGTTTCTTATAGCAGTAAGCACTTTTTAGACATAAAAGATGTCTGTCTTTCTAACTGTAAGATTTTTAAGTACATGTTTCACGCAATTTTACCTCGATAATCGGCCAAAAAGCCAAAAGTGCAAAACATTGGGACAGTTTTGTAAGTCACTGTATATGGCGAGTAAAGATATATAGTAGGGAAGTGTACAGACATTGTAGAGTGCATGGATTATGGATTATATATGACGTGTAGTGAAATACACATATCAGTTTAGCTTAGTAAGAAAACTAATCTCAGATAAAATCTAAGATATAGTAACATTAAAATCACAAAAACATTAAATGCCAAATTGTACCACTGGCACTTCCAGACTAGGAACAAGACCATGAAGATCTTCTTAAAATCTTATTATCGTATATTAAAATTAGGAATTAACATCTAGTATCTAGTATAAATATTACAAAGGGGTTGGCAATCCAAAAAAACCTTTGCTTTACTTTTTATATATCTTTAATAAATATGAAGAGTTATAATTGTATTTCCCGGATCGCTTTTTAATTTTTTTTGCCGCATGACGGAATATGTGGGGTATCAATTGGAGATTATTTCTTGCTGCTATTTCAGGATAAAAGCCGATCCGAGATTAATAAAGCTGCGTTTGCTTTTATCAGTTAACATAGCTGTCTTCGTTAATTCACCATGCAAATAAAATGGCGAACAATTATACTTAATGCTGTTTCAGTTTATATGTACAAACAAGATCTTCAACACATCTTTGTAGAAATGGGCGTGTAAAAAGATATTGATGGACGCAGAATTGCATTGACCAATCGGAGTCGATATAGTCGCTATTCATGACAAAATTTACTATGATTGATGAATTAAGATTGTGAGAAGACATTTGTTCACACCATTTTATACTCTCAAAGCATTTATAAAACACTAACCCATGCCACCAAAACCATATGAATAGATTAGCAGTTTTAAGCAGTAGTTAAAGAGGTTAATTTAATTTTTGAATATAAAAATTACCACCTACTTTGATCTCATTAATTTTCAACTTTTTATTTCTTTTTAAGACATCAAAATACCACATTTATTAAGCCTGACTGCGAGAGTATTACCACATCTTGTGTCTTTGTTTTGGCAACATGTTAGAATACTTTCTACAACATTACCCTAAAGACTGTACCAAAAACTCCTTTCAAAGAGTAAATTTACAACTTATTGTGCTCGAATTACAGGCCCTAAATTATCAAACTCCGTTTTATGCGAACTGTATCTTAAAATACTGAAAAAATTGCCACAAAATTCGCTTTTCAGTTGATAACTCTTGCAATTTTATAGCAATCTCAAAGAGTATTATTTTAAAACAGATACACAAAGAAGGAACATAAGTCTAGCAAAAATCCCAATCTAGCTCATACATTATTTATAAAGTTATTTCCATTAAAAGCATACAAAAACGCAACTTCAGTGGACTATAACTCGAGATAGCAAACGTTTAAGCACATAGTTTATAAGCCAAAAATGATTCATTCATTTAGTTTTATTATATTTTACCATAAAATCTATTTCAAAAAATCATGAATTTTTCCCTTGTATACCCTCGTCCAAAATTTGACTTTTTCAAAGAAAGCTAATAATTCTATAAAAAATAGAGCTAGAATGACAAATTATGCCTTAAATAATAGGTATTTTTTTGCGTTATTTGCCTGTAACATTAACTTTAAAATTTAATTAAAAAAGTATTTTTAAAATCACTAAAAACTGATTTTTATGTTTTTGCTTTTTTTACAAAAATTTTGGTGACAAATATTTTCAATAAGTATATCATTGAATACAAAATCAAATTTCATGTTGAGGTTACTTACAAGGGCTAGCCAAGTTTTTATATATTTTTGCTGTCAACTTTACATTTTGAAATTTTAGGATTGTTTTTATCATTTTTTTCATCGTCAGAAAGTTTTTATTTTAAATTACCGCCACACCTGAAGTGTATGAAAATTTAGAGAAAATTCGTCGAAATTGTTATTTTTTGCGATGTAATGGTATGTAGGGGATGTTTAAATCAGAAAATATGATGCTTACGAGTGGAACAGCTCATTGTAAATTGAAACAAGGTAGTAACATAGTTCTTTCAATTCAAATACTTTACTTGAATTTACAAAAGTTTCTTGTTTATTTATAAGGAATTACATTTATTAAATTCAAGAAGAAAAAATTCTTTAAACACCTCTTTATTAGTATTTTATATTCTTTTAGCAATGCAATATTTTGCATGATAGTAGCGGTAAATTTTATTGATAAATTCACATAATGAATTTTTTTTTTTTTTACCTCTTCTTTCACGTTTCTTTATACACACACGAGATCCTCTATTTCATATTTTAAAAAGAGCCCAAATAATAATGTCGTTACATAAAGCGGTATTAACCAAGGCCTACAAGTCTTTATGTTTTTATCTTTTTAGTAATTGCAGGTAAAAGTGCTTATTAAAAGAATATATAGTAAAATAAGATATTAATAAGGCAACGGGACACCTTTAGTCTTTATTACTGTTTTGTATCTTCGCTTCATTCCTTTTACTAATACATCAGCATAATCTACACTGAGTAGCTCCCATTCCTCCTTCAAAACATCCTTTAAATTTCAATGCTTTTAACTTCAGAACTTCTATTACTAATTCTAGTTTTGAAAAAAGCCAAAACGTTCTCAATTGAGTTGAGATCGGGAATTAGAGCAGGCCAGGGCTTAAATCCTTTCAGTTCCGGACGTCTTTCCTACCAAACCGCATACGAGCCTTTATGGCAGCTAGCATTGTCTTCTTGAAGGATGAAAGCCCCTTTTTTGCTCCTTTGACAGTTCCTAAACCCAAGACAAGTAGTTTTTTGACGAACAATTGGTATAAGCTTTTTGGTTTACATTCTTGTCAAGAAACACTAATGGACCAAACCCGCCATCCCAAAAACATCCCCAAACCATGATACTGCTAACACACCCCTATTCATTGTTTGTACAATATGGGTAGCATCATATCTCGTCCCCTTCTTACGAATAACTCTTGGACTTTCTGCATATCCACCCGCCGTAAACTTTAACTCATCTGACCAAATCACACTTCTCCATTGGTCATCAGTCCAATTTACATGATTCTTTGCCCACTTCAATATATTTTTTCTGTGTGCTAAAGATAAATATGGCTTATGAGCTGCCTCAAAAGAAAAATAGTTTTTTCTTTTTAAAAAAAAGCATTGATTACCGTCTTTCTACAAACGTAAATCTGGCAATTTTCCAATGCTAACTGCAGATCATTATAAGTGCATAATGGATTTTTCTCTATAATTTTTTTTTGAGATAACGAATTGCCCTCAAATTAAGTTTTGACGTGTTGTCAGTCCTCAAAGGACTTTCAGCATTTGCTCGTTCTTCGTATCGTTTGAGAAAAGCTCTCACAGCGAACTCAGGAATTTCTATTAGTCTCGAAATTTCAGAGATGGATTTGCCTGCTTTTTGCAAAAAAATAAAAAAAAAAAAAAACATACCTCCCATTTTGAATTCGGAAAGCTTGTTATATGTAACAGCAGTGTCTGATTTAGTAAATTTGGTTGTAATGATCATGTTGTTAGAGGTATTTTTAACAATTGAGAATTTATCGTTGATCCTCAAAATAGGGTTTTCTATGACTGTATACGTTTCAAGAAATGCAATGTGGCGTCTAAGTTTTCCTTAAACCTGAGATCTTAAAAATGAGGATGCTCTCTAGTAAGCTGTATCATCGAAGATAATAAACATGACATATTATAATTCAAGGAATGGCTCTGTAATACTTATTAGTTTGACATGTAGTTTAGAATAAAGTGGGTTATTTTGAATTTTTTTTTCAGAGCATGACAGCCATCCAGCATTGAACATAATCAACACAAGCTGCTTAATATTAACTGTAATTTAAACCACTTATTCTCTGCGACAAAAGGTACAGCTTCCACATTTCCGTATTTGTCTTTTGAAATACCCAGGAGCTTCAAACTTCAAGCAATCCCAAGGTAAGCGTCAAACCTGCAATATCCTCTAATGATGGAACAATCGACATATCAATTGGAAGTAAATAGTAATTCGAAATTACAAGCTTCTTGATTCATAAAGTGGGGTAAACAAAACATACTTCATTCAAATAATGATTTGCCGTCAAATTGCCCTCGAGTATATTAGAATTTATGCAAAAAGAAGCAAATATATTAAATTTGCATAATATATATATATAAATGTGTAATTCAAAATTGTCCCAAATTCTGCTATACATTTTATTAATTAGTTTTTTTTTTATGTCAAAAAAAAGAGGAGATGATTTAATGTGATGATGGTTGAGATATAGTCGTATGTAATTTCTTAGTTCAAAAAATGTAAGCAAGAAGTACATGTACGAAGAACAATAATGAATTGTAGAAAAAAATTAAAAAAAAGGGGGGGGATAGTACACTTGCAATGCTATTTATTAAGTTTAAGCATCTTCCTTCTTTTCCTCCTTCTCTTCGTTACTCTTCTTGGATAAACTTTCATTAATCTTTTGAACTTCCTCGAACTTCTCCTTGAAAAGGTTGGCATTCTCAGAATTGGCAAAACGAATAGCCAAAGTCTCAGCTTCAGGCTTACCATCAGAAACGTCAGCAGTTACGTTCCAAACCCAAGAACGGTCAGAACCAACGTTGGGAGAAAGCTTCATAAGAGAATCAACCAAATGGTTGGCGCAAACCTTGAGAGTCTTATCACGACGCATTAACAAACGAACCTTCTTGGATTCCTTGTGTTGCAAAAACTTAACATCACCAGTACCACGTTCCTTCCATTCTTTGGTATCCTTGTTGTAACGGAACAACTTGGCACGCCTATGTTTTTTTTTTTTTTTTTTTTTTTTGTTTAAGAAGAAATAAGGCATTAGAATTATGTATATTTGCTTTTTTAACGCGTTTAAATCATTACATTTTGAAGAGGGATTCTTCTTCTTCTTCGTTAGTCTTAACTTCGACTTCTTCTAATTTGATAATGGGTTCAAAGTGAACATCAGGGGATTCAACTTCCTCTTCTTGCTATTGAAAAAAATATCATGTTAGCCATTCTATTATAATACAAATTTACTAAATTTGATTATTTACTTGTTCGACAATCTTCTTCTCTTCGGTATCAGCCATTGTTATAATTTAGAAAGGTGAAATAAACAGGATAGATGGATGGATGGATTCGTGTAAATTAGATTCAAACAAAGGAGAAAAACGATTACGTATATCTGGTCATTGTTGCGGAGATTGCCAAATCAAGAAGTCGAATATGGTAATTGCTTTGTGTGAAGTATTTGGAATGACGAGTTCTTGTTGATAGTTTATTATGTTCTGAGGTCAATGGAACCAAAGCATTTTAGTTATCTATCCTTTTCAATGAGTCTAATGAGTATACTTGAGAAATATGTAAAAATATCGCACAATCAAAAAAAAAAAAAAAAAAAAAAAAAAAAAAACTATCGGTCTGTAACGTTCAGTTTGGTTATAAAGGTACAATATCTTCAATTCCCTACTATGCATTGATCTAGTGTTTTATAACATTAAGATCAAACCGTATATACATAATTTTTACTTAAATATGAAGTTATCGTATAGCGCTCTGCTTCAATAAATTAAAAATTGTTTAAATCTGAAGTTGAACAAATTTTGGTTGTATGCCACCTTCAAAATCAGAGCGCGAGCACTTTTCATTAAATAAACATTAAACAAAAAATACGAAAAGATACCTAAAGCTTTACAAAATTTATAGATATTAAAGGGCTTTGAACTGCTGCAAGGTTTATGTTCAGATCAATCTTTTGAAAAACAAAAACAAAATTAGACGATTTCGATTAAAATATTTTTTTGGGAGACGAATCAGCGATATTATGATATAGCCACTATTTGGATGTAATCACATTTAGTTAATGTTATTTTCTTTCGTTCATTTCACTTATTTTTATTGTAATAAATATATAAAAGTAGAGCTGAATTAAGTAGCTACCAGTAGATAATCGAACAGAATATTGAGCATACTTTATTGGGAAACGATAAATTATCCTGAAGCTCTTTTCTCCTTTATTACCAAATTTTTCGTATTAAAAAGATAATATTTGTTTTCAAAATACTAAAGAAGTTCTCATATAAATAAGTTATTATAATTAAACAATGAAAAGCGTATTTATTCGAAATGCCAAATCTATAGTTTTCACATTCACAATTTGTGTTTTTTGATCCATCTAGAAACTATTTTATTTGTCTGAATTTAAAGTTAGTAAACTATAGGCTAAATGCCAACCTTCAAAGTATTGCTTTTAAACAATACAGCATATGTATGAAAAATAACTAATCAGAAACAATAGAAAAGAACTTTTTAAATGCTTAAATACTTTCAGTTTTTACTTTTTAAAATTTAAACTACATGCTTTATATTTACGAATATAAATCAACTCCACTTTCATCTTCCAGTACACTTTGTTATATAAAGGATGACGTATCAAAGCTATCAAGATGTTTCCAACACTGGACCCCAGGGCGGAAGTACTAATTCGCCCAGCTATTTTATTATTTTCTTTTCTTCCAGTTAAATAAAATCCTTACACTATAATAATATGGTAAATACTGACATGATGTCTATATAATTTTAAAAAAACAAATAGGAAACCAATCAACATTGATTTTTTTTATTAGGGTGCTGTCAGTCGTTATCCTTATCCTAAAGACGTTTGGTAATTATAATGAAATTTGATAGATATCCCCACATTTTATTAATTTTTTACCAATACATAATGTAGGTCTCCTGCCGGTGGTTGGTGGTCTAGACCCAAGACCTGGAAGACAAACACTATTGTTGCTGCTATTGGTATGGCAGTTACTCTTGGTGCTGTCTGGAAAGTCTCTGCCGACAAAGAGGTAGGTTTGATTGGTATTAGCATTTGATAGTTTACTAATTATATTTTTTTCTAGGTTCGTTATCAACAGCCTAAACGTTGGATTCCCTCTATGATGGTAAATAGAAAATTTATAATTACATGTCTATTATCAACTAACCTCGATTGTCTTTTAGTGGTCCAAGCAGTTCAAAGATCAACAAAAATAAGATGCAATTTACCAACCCATTTACACAACAAAGGCGATATATATATAAATAAAAACGAATTTCGATGAAATAGATTTACATATTATCCTTTTATTTAGTGATTATATTTTGTTAATATTATGAATATTGCCAGGTTTATAATTCATCTCTATTATTATTGCTTGTTTCCGCATGGATAGTTTTGGATTTATGGATAACATTAGGCTTTTCTACCTTTATAGAAGCTTTCTCTTCTTTTTCAATTACAACAACAGGTTCTTGGGAAACAACTTGGATTACAGGCGCTTCAGTAGCAATAGATTCAATTATGCTATCGATACTGGAAGAAGGTTTATAAACTGAAGATGTAGTTTGTGGCATAATTGCTTTAGCAGTAGCATCCGACACTTCAATGATATCCTTGCCATCATCTAGATTATAAAATGGTTGAAGATCAATAAAGTTTAGAATCCAAACCAAAATGGCAGCAACTACACAAGCTAAAAGTAGTGTATGAAGAGGATTGATAGATACTCCGGTGCCAAATTGGACTGGAAGAGAAACAATACGACATGTATTATCAGCTGAAGCACTTGCCAATAGACGTCTATCAGGGCTAACAGCGATACATGTAATTGAGAATCCGTGGGCATCTTTGACCTTGGTAAGAGTCTATAATTTTAATATTTAGTTTATAAAAAGAAATGATTTCCTGATAAATGATACAACTTACTCGGAATGAAAGAGCATCTAATAAAGTAATGCTCAAATCTGCAGATGCAAACGCTAAAATAGCTCCATCTTGACTAATTGCAAAAGCAGTAATAGGCTTGTTTCCTACTTTAACGAGCTTGATTTGATCGAGTGAATAGGCATCGTACTTGACAATATAAGCTCCAGGCTTTGCGATGCCATTGACGACAGCAAACCCAAAATCTTTTGTAAAACCACGACCGTATCTTTTAAACAATATGTAGTCAGTATAAATGTTTATATGTATATTTTGCTATGCAAACAATACTTACCTAAATGCTCTAAAATGAGCTGTGCTCTTTTTGATGATTGTGGAACTAGAGATTGTCTGAACAACTTGACCCACATTCTTTCCTCGAAGGTTGATTAATTTCAAACCATCCCTTAATACGCAAGTAAGTTTTTCGTTTTCAAGATTGATATCAACATCCAAAACTTCATCGTCCTTTGAAACTGTAATTGCTTTGGAAATACTCTCGAATTCAGGATATTTGAACACTTGTACTCGGCCATCTGTAGTTCCTGTGGCAACTAAAGTTCCACTCTCGTTGAACCGAACAACTTTCTAAAAAAAAACTTCGCTTAATCCCTCTTTTTTTTTTTTTTTTTTTTTTCCAACTCGATATATTTAACTTACCTGATAATCTTCTGCTTTTCTACTCTCCAATGTGTTGACAGCTTTTTCAATTTCGAGTCTATAATGTGTGGGTGAGCTATTCATGCCTCAAACAACTAGTAATTCAACAAAACCTACTTGTCTTCTAAAATTTTAAACGTACGGCAATTCTTATTTGTGCCAATTTTCATGTCTTCCTCAGTTCCATTCACTCCTGCAACAACATAAGGGCTCTATATTTATCATAAATCAAAATTCTATAAAAGAGAGTATTCCAAACGGTAAACTTACAAAAGGATGCACATCGAGACACATTGGCGCGTCCTCAGCTGCTTCAAAGTCAAAAGCAGCATCTTCTTCTAAATCTTTGCGTCGAGTATCAATTTTATAAGAAACCTATACACTGATGAGTCTACTGTGCATTGAATCATTTTAGTTAAAATTACCAGCTTATTCTTGACACCTGAACGAGAAGCACCACCTCCTCCACCAAGAATTAGTTGGTTTTTCTTAGTAAAACCAAGGCCAAATACTGGGATTCCAACAGATACTTTAAAAGTAGGACAGCTCATAAATATTTTTAAAGATGTAAAAGAGGTACAATAAAGTGTGTAAGGGAAAAACAAAAACTGGGTACAAATCCGGTAGAATTTGAGGATTTTGATACGGTGCCATTGTCCAATCAATTTAGCGCACATTTACTGGATACATGGAATCTTGATATAACTAAAACTCGAGATTCATTATAAGGTTTGTCCTGTAATACTTCACAAGCATAGAGATAAACAAACTAAAGGTTCCTAAGTATTTTATTATGAATTCAATGGCTCCTTAAGGAAGTAAAGAAAAAAAAAAAAAAAAAAAAAAAAAAAAAAAAAAAGACACAGGATGTAAATGCAACTTTTGTTGTTAGGAAAGCAATTATAATGTAGGAACTACATAAAGAGTGCAATTAAGCCATTGTTCTATTCGTACGAGAACATCTTTATTTATTATACTAAATTAAAACTTTTAAATTGTATCTATCAGATAATACTATGCTCAGCATAACTATGGATCATTGTTGTAAATTATATATCAAAATAGAAAATCTTTAAAAAAGAGATGGTTGCGTTGTAAAAACTATGAATATGCAGTAAAATTAAGGAAGTTATTAATATCAGAGCTTTAGATTTAAAGCTTTTAGAGCTATAGACATGAAAGATATATCCTTTTGCAAGATATTGGCATTTCGAAAATAATGGAGGTTTTCAATCAATATATAAGGGGTTTTTTTTCATAGAATTTTAGTCCAGCTTTGAATCAAGTTAAAATTATATTCAGCCTTTTGTAATTAATGTATAGCATACTTAGTTTATTTTACTATTTTTTTTCTTTCTTTCTACTAAACTGATAGCAATTTACTTTTTATTAAGATTTTTCGAAGCTCTAAAAATACGGTTTTGTGTCAAAAATGGATTCAAATACCGGTTTCTGCTATGATCGAAAAATATCATTTTAGAAAATTCCAAGACATTTTCGCAAACTTCTCCACAGAATACTACCTAAATGTACGTTGCTCAATAATACTTATAGACAGATTTTTAAATTGTGCATTGAATGGAGATAAACATTAAAAAACTTTTCGGTGAAGAAACTGCACAATTTTGAAAAGCAGAAAAAACGAGAGTTTCCTCAAAAGTCTAAAATAGAATAACTAATGGCTTAATAAACAATTTTACATAAACTTTAGAGAAAATCCAGTCATGCTTGACTTAAGAAAGGTACAATAAAAAACCCCATTTTTAAGGCCAAAATAAGAGTTAAGTTATTTCATTCAGTTTTTGCTTATATCTGTAAAAGTTCCAACGCGATCATACACCATGTTTTTTATGGCCCCAAAAATTTGAAATAAAAATATAGAAAGAATGTACGTGATCTAAAGAAATGTTTTGGGCGTATTTTGAGCTTCAGATTTTGCGAAAAGTGCATGAAACAATTTTTTAAATATACCGTTTTTTCATCATTTCAACAGAATTATGCGTAACTAAGGATATACACTGTATGATACAGGTTAAATTTGCATATTTTAGCCCATTCATATGGCTACAGATATTGAATAATGATAGTGACATTTCATTCCATGCATATTACTTAATTATTAAAGTGCCTATTTTTGTACGCCAAATAATATTCAATAAAAAACTAAATGTCTTTTGTTAAAAAGTCCAAAACTATTGGAATCCTAAGCATTTTGTATACAGAAGGCGAATCCCTCTAGCGTGCTTTCGTAACTCTGAAGTTTTGGGCTTAATATCTGCATCTAATCCAAATGCCAATGAATCGCCTCATACAAATATAACTTTTGATTGATGATATTTGAATATGAATATGAAATACACTGTATCGCTTAATCAAATAATGGTTGATTAATTACATATGGCATTATTTATTTGCGTTGTATAATGTCTCTTTTGGAATTGCTGATTATGCTGTAGCACGGTGTAACCTTCTAGACACAGGCCATTTACTAATGCCCAATAGTTTAAAATTGTTGCCGAATGGTTCCGAGCCTATTTCCCATTATGTGGATTTAAAAATAAATTTATTTTGGTCACCAAGCGAATCATATGTTCAATGTTTACAACAAATTCGTATCTCCCTCAATATGAATACATTGAGCAGCCCATATCTGTGTAACAAGAGCATCATTGAATTATACAAATATATAATAACATTTTATACATTTTGTATATAAATTTGTAATAAATTTAGGTTTGATGGGCGATCCTACATTTATATGAGAACCCCCCCCCCCTTTTTTTTTTTGGCTATATGCTTAGATCTATTTGGTATGAATGGACCAAGCTCTTTTCAAGTGTATATTATGGTTAAACATATAATTTTATTTATAATAAATTTATTAAAAAAAATGATCAGTGGGCACGTAGCATCTTTAGTATGCTTTATTTGCCCTAGTCTGATCAAAGGTGATAAGAGGGTAGAAGAAACCCCCAATTGGGATAATTGGGAAAATGTTAAAGTAAAAAGTTAAAAAAACTGTAATGAAACCAATTCGTTACATTCTATGAAAAGCCAACACAAAGAATATATTCCATGCTGAATATTTCAAATAAAAACAACTGATCGAACCAGGAATATATCGCATGATTAGGTAACATGCAACGTAGCGGATAAATCATTTCAATACATCTTTTTATTATCAAATAGGCTTTATTCAATATCGAATACAATTTGGAATTGGTTTGACTGAGTTTGGTCTCAGGCATGTAAATAATACAGCCGGGTTTGTCGATTGTATAATTTACTGTTTTGATATTATATTTTTGAGCCCAAAAGTAGTTACCAAAACAGTTTATAATAAGGGGGGCTTATTTTTTTTTTTTTATCTATTTATATTCAGGGACAAGTTTGTTTTTACCTTATTCGTTCAATCAGGTATACTATTATATGCAAAGTTTTAATAAATTTCAACATTGAAAATATTTAGCCGGAGAAATTTTACCGGAAGCTATATATATAAAAGAGGTAAAATGACCAACAGAAAGTTTCTCTTCTTTTTTAGTATTATTATATAGACACTTTATTTTTCATTTCATTTCTTCTCCTCTGAAATATAGAGAAATAAGCCTTTTATTTTCTATAATTTATTGTATATATTTTTTATTATTATTATTTTGCATTTTCATTCATTCTAATCAACCAACCAACCAATCAATCAATCATTTTTTTTAAAAAAAATTTACCATGGTAACGACAGTAATGGCTAATAGTTACCCAATGAGTATACCAGCCTATGTTGCAACAGCTATGACACCTAGCTTTATATTTATGGTACTGTCCTTACCAGTTAAAAGAAGAAATATTATTCAAGATGCCCTGTTAGCTGTGCTTTGGTTTACAGGTTTAGCCATCCCAATTTACTATGCAGGCCAGTTTTCCTATCTTTGCTTGATTAGTACATCAGTGTGGGCATGGGCAACATCAATGAAGATGGGTGTATGGGTGTTTAGTATGTCTATGGAGGAAAGACGTCAACGTCCTTTTGTTTTTACTTTATCTGACTGGAGAAAGCGTAATGTAAATGCCCCAAAAACATTAGAATTGGAGCCTTGTGCAACTTCAGATTATGTAAATGATATTAAATTTGGATCTTTACTTTGGGCCCTGTTAAAACATGAAATCTTGTTTGATATGATTGATTTTACATTCAATTATGCTGATGCTCAACGTCCTATCCGCGTTTTCTCTGCTTTCATGTCCAAGATTTATTCTATATTGGGCCAAACTGAAAAAGCCGCATCATTAGCACCTGCCGAACCCTTGACCTGGGGTTGTATTGCAATCAGTGTCCTTATGAGCATGTTGTTTTGCGTCTATATCCAAACTCAGTTACAGGTAACTTATGATATATTCATGATTACATATGCTGTAATTTACAAATGCTTGCCTACATTGGAAAGATGGCAATTGGGAAAGGATTCCCAAAAGTTAAACACCAAGAATATCGCTAAATCAAAAGCTATTTTAAAAAGAATCCGTAGTATTCGAGCAGTAAAAAGCTACATTGAAAGTACATTTAGTATGCAAGTTCTTTTTGATTCACCTTGGACAGCACGTTCTCTTCGTGATTTCTGGGGTAGACGCTGGCACACATTTTACAACGATTGTTTTTATAGACTCGGTTATAAACCTATTCGTGCAGCAGTACAGCTCTTTTTCAATTGTAAACCTCCTCGTTGGTTACCCGCTTTATCTGTATTTGTCATGTCCGGTATCATGCACGAGTACTTTTTATACGCAGCTACCGGATCTTCTCTTTACTTTGGATCACCATTGCCTGCTTGTGGACTTCAATTCATGTTTTTTGTTATTCAAGTCTGCGGTATTAGCATTGGAGATAGATTCTTTAGTCGAGGATTTTTGGGACAATTATACACTGTTTTGTGTATGGCAATATCATGCCATTTATTTGTGGTACCTTACATTTTAACTGGATATTTGTACATGGAACGTTTTTCGTTCTATCGTATCGCAGTTAACTATATGAGAGGAAATCCTGATCTATTTGTTAGCATTTTTTAAATAATAAAACATATTTTGTTTGGCCATGTTTCATTGTTTGTACGGTACAAGAAGAGCTTATTCGGAGATTGTAATTCTATTTTATAAGCCTGCATTACACTACTAATCAAGAAAGAATGCAGCAGCATCATTCATCCATCACTTTATCCTCTTAAAACGATGAATCTAAACATTATCCGGGATCCGAATCTGTTTTTTTAAAAAAAAAAGCTAAAAATATAAATGATTATCTTATATCTCTCTTCCTTTTCCCCTTTTCTATCTCAATAAATAAATAATAATAATAAAAAAAAAAAAAAATGGCTCCACCAAACATTGAAGAAAGAGAAATGTACCCTGCTTCAAACACATTGGGTCCGCCCCCGAACTTACCAACACATTATCAACATATGACACCTTCACCAACACCTACAGTAAAACCAATCCCTTCAGAGGACTCCTATTATTCGGATAAATTACAGAATAAAGGTAAAATATTTTAAACAAATTAACTTTAGCCTGTCATTTTATTAAATATTTTTATCATTTTTTGACATCAAAGAACGTAATCAAATACCTGAATTGGGGTCAGAGCACGACGCTGATATAGAAGATGGCGGAGAAAAGAAAAAAAAGAGGCGTATGGATGATAGAAATTGTTGTGTTCGTTGCTTGTGTTGTGCTTGCTGTTTGCCTATATGGGCTGCTGGCATTCTATGGTTCATTATCATTTCCATTATAATTGTTGTTATTGTTATAGGTGCTATTGCAGGCACATTTATTATGCCCACAGTTGATATGGCAGGTGTTTCAACCACACCTACCACAGGTTCACAATTTAGTTTCACAGGTGACGGAATTAGTATAAATTTTGGTTTGATTGTTGCCGTCAACAATCCAAACTTGCTCAGTATAGACCTCACTGATATCAACGCTACGGTAAATCTAGACTTTCTGTAACATTTTATCCCTTTTTTTTTTCTTGTGTCACTTATATACTCAATTAAATAGGCATATTATCCTAATGACAATGGTGGACATACTTATATCGGAAAGGGTTATTTAGCAGAACAAAATGTACCAAAATACAGTAATTTTAATTTTACATTTCCCTTTGCTCTTGAATATAATCCAAGCTTTGATGTGGATCAATCGGTATTGAATGACTTGGTTGAAAAATGTGGTTTGTCTGGTGGCGAAAAAAAGGATATTACCATTGAATACACTATCAAACTTACAGCAAAAGTTCTTGTAATTAAAGTTCATCCAACCATATCGTCATCGGCAACATTTGCTTGTCCTATTGATAATGGTGGATTAACTGGCCTCGGTGATGGCACCCTTGGATTGTAAATATTATTGTAGAATTACTAGAAATCTCTGTCTTTATTGGACTGACATGACGAAATGAGAAGAAAATTGAATCAATGATTAATAGCGCTGTAATTTACACCCTCTCAGAAAGAAAAAGGAATTCATTATACCATTATATATCTTTTTTTTTTTTTGTATCAAAACGCACAGACCCAAACCAATCGCCCTTTTCTCCTCTCTATTACCTTTTATTTCTTATGCTATTTGATATACTTTCTCTTGCTTATTTCTGTTTATACATGTACAATCTCAAACAATTAAAAATATTTTTTTTTCTGCGTGAACACAAAAATTATAATTAACTGTTTTAACACCTCTTGGCATCTGAGCTCATAAAAACTAGAGTTCAAATAGATTGTTTAAGGCTGCTTATCATTATAAAACGTCGGATTCCTTTAGATTGCATCTATAACGATCCATTAGCAGACTTTATATATGTTGTCATGGATTACAGGTGCAATATAATTATAAACATGATTTAAAACAAACATTCGGAGTTGTCAACCGAAAAATTCTATGTATAACCTGAAAACGGGATACAATCAAATATACTTTTCATAAACACGACAAACTGCAGAAAATATATAAATCATCGACAAATTCGTTAAAAAATAAATAAAATATGCACAAATTAAGCAACAAATATATTTCGACTAATAATGATCGGCAATAACAGAGAAGCGCTAAAATGTTTTAGTACCAAAATTATATAATTAATGGTTTGGATCGACATAAATCCATTTTACCGATTTAATTTTAGAGTGTAGTGAGTTTAGCGTTCACCATTATAGTTTCATTTTATATAATTTTTGAGTGATTTCCATCATTTAATTTACATATACCATACGTCATAAATCTGTATGATATACAAGAATATTATTTTACATCAAGAAAGCCAATGCAGTGTGATTTTATTCGTATGTTTACCCAACAAGCAAAAAAAAAAAAAAAAAAAAAAAAAGATTGATAGGGAAATATATGATACATAAAATGTTGTTTCAAATTAAAATTAAACAGGCGTATTACAAGATAATCTATGTTTTATCAACTTATAAAGTGATGCACATTTAAGTATATGAAATTGTACGCTAACTGTTTAGGGCCACATTATTACCAAAAAACAATCATAATTTAGTTACCAACTTTTGATAAGGAACTATTATTTTACTTACGGTGCTTGAGATATCAACCAATATCTAATGTGACTATGACAATATCTTTACAATAGCCCAATATATACTGTCATTAGTTACCCAGACGAAAGTATACATTTTATTCGGTACACATGCAATGCAATTGACTATTTTCAAAAAAAAAAAAAAAAAAAAAAAAAAAAAAAAGATTTTTTATGCAACTCAAGTTTGCATTTATGCCAATCATCAATAACTCCATCAAAGTTTAAATTTTTTTAGCAGATAACACTGTCTACTATTTGTTTGACTATTTAATGAGGGCCGTTAACGAAGTATTTCATCCAAGAAACAAAAGTTTACAAATTTCTAGTATTTTTTGATATTTGTTTGCTAACAGTTATAGTTATTTAAATCAATCTTGAAATCCAATTTATTTTTGAAACATAAATACAAAATACATTACACTACAACTTTAATTACACATAAAGAGGACGTTTACTTATTAACTTCGGTACTTCTCATTACCATATATATTGACTTGGCTGATTTACCGCTATTTCTAAATTCAAATAGTCTGATGAGCTACAAAGCCTCTTTGGAAAAAAATGTTTACCTAATTTTTATGATCCAACCAGCTAATTAATAGGATGATAGTGTTATAGCATTGGATACCGTTGAAGCTGTAGTATATAATTTGAAGCTTGCAGCCATTTGGAGCAATATTTATTAGCTACAAGCAGTTTTTCAATTGCTTTATTTTCTTCAATATGCAGTTACAAAATAGATTTTGTTAGAAGCTATTTTACCGTTCCTGTTTCATCAAAAAAGATTGATTTTTCGTTGAAATAATTAAAATAATATTTCACATTATTACAGCTTAAAACCTATTATATTAATTGAGCCCCAAAATTAGGCATATAAAACGAGCCGAGCCTGTTTTAAGCTGTCGAACTTTTTTCGAGGTTCGTTGAAATTAAACGAGCTTTTGACTTCTTTTCAAAAAGCTCAAATGTGGCAAAAGTGCTTTATTTTGTCTGTCAAGCGACAAATGACTAAAGTAAGGCAAACTTATAATGTTTAGTAATATCATAGCATTTACTAATTGTCATAAAATGTAAACTAATACAAGGCTCGTCTTCCTCAAACGAGCTTTTTTGAAAACTCGGCTCGAGCTCGTGTAATACGAAGCTCGACTCAGTCTCACGAGTTTTGATCAAGCTCGTCTAAAGCTTGGCTCGTCTTTAATGGTTACCCAAAATCGATTTAAAAAATTGATCCAAAAATGACCTAAAAAACAAGATTGCTTAATAGTTTATGAACTGCAAAGTAAACTAAGATAGTAAAGTAAATGACTTTTACATTTTAACAATTTGCATTTGACTAAACAAGATTTGGGCAAGCATCTCACATTAAGATTTGCGTAAAATACAATTGAAGTTTTAGAGGTTTTTGAAGATATACGTCACTTTTTGTATACATATTGTAGATTCAATTAATTGGTATAATGTGTAGCAGAATTGTCTATCGATTAAACTATTGATGATTTTTTTAGCTACATTTTTCGTAGAGGGCACAAGATTTTTGTTTTTTTTAAAAAAAATCCAAAGTTTGGGTCGAGGGTATACTGGTTTTTTTTTCGAGAGCAAAATGAGAATTTTTTTACGCATATTTGAGGATACCTTTACAAAAATTAGTAGTTTAGAAAAAAACTGAAACAAACCTGATAGAGCTCACTGAGCTCTATAACAGGGATAAAAAATAACTGCTGCTTAATTTAACAAATATTTAGAATTCTACTGCAAAAAAATGCCAAAAAGATAAAGAAGAAAGAGCTTCCAGAATTTTTTAGTACCTGAATATGTTGAAATTGCTACAAAACAAGTAAATTTTAGTATGTAATAAAGGTGTTAGTTAGCGTAGTTTTTTGTAGGTATATGTGAGCTCAAAGTTTTTCACTTTCAATAGTAAAATACATGCAAAAATATAAAGCATTAAAACCAAAAAAGTTATACCAGCTGCCGCGGATAGTATATAAGTGGATACTCGTTTTTGAATCAAAGTTGAACAATCCAGCTACATCAATGTACAATTTTTTTGTTCTCTTATTAAGTGAAAAAAAGTGAAGTAGAAAAAAAAATTGAGGTCTCCTGTTTTAAGTAAAAAAGTGATTTTCATCCGTTTCGAGTCTATTGTAAAAGATAATATAAATTTAGAAATAGTTAACATAAATGAGACCAAGATATATTTTTATGTATAGTTTAAGATAACCCTAAAGATCTTTTACTATATGAAGCCAATAATAAAGGAATGGGATGTCCGGATTTCTGCGTAGATTAATAAGTTTGAAATTTGACTTTTCTTGAGTTACTGTGATGGGAAAAACTATATTAGTATTTTGCAAAACCGCATGTTTTCAGTTGCCATGCTATCTATGCTAGCTATAGGCCAGTAGCTTATTATCAGCCAATAAATTAAGCAAAAAGTTTTCAACTGATGCATTGAATGTAAGCATTAAGCAAATAACAGGTATAACGTTATAACTACTACTAGATGTATAAATGTAAAATTGAAATATATAATTTAGTTAAGTATAGAAAACAGCTTAATAGCGTCTATATGTCCTCCTCCAGATATAAGTATTATCGTTTTAATTTGAGTTCGCATATTTTATATCTACATAAAACAGTCGTCCTTTGTATATTTATACCTTTCACTTGCAATGTAGACCTCCAGGAAGGTCTTCTTTGGTAATGGGTCTAGTTGGGTATGTATTTAGTCTATGCTTCAACTAGAAGGATATCTTTAATTCTCACATTTTTTAATTTTCTATATGCAGTGGAATTACATACTAAAAGCTTGATAATCATAAAATAACTTAATTTACAAGTATCACTCACAGAGTTCATGCCACTTGAAATATTAAAGTGCAGCAATAATAAAGAGGTACTCAAAGTGAACACAATAACAAACGCATGCGAAAATACAAAATACTTTTGAACCAATACATGTCGTGTGAACGATAGCACCCTTGATCACAGTGCAATCGATTACACAAATGACATATATACCAAGAAGTATTTTACCTAATTCAATAAATAAAATATCAAAGATACTAGATTTAATCAACCATTCCCCTGTGTCATAGTTACACTACCAATGAATAACATTTCAAGCACACTTTAGAATTCACACCTTAAAATTAAGGTTACCTAAATAGATATAGCCAATAGCTCCCAAAT
>JAEPRC010000329.1:0-46065 GCA_016758945.1 Mucor plumbeus
TTTTTCAATTATATTTAATCTTCAGAAATCTTTTGTAATAAAACTTTAGCTGATTATAATTGTATTTCTACCGCTTTTATTTTTATATTTTTTTATTTTAGTAAACAACTTCGTTATTTACTGCACCGTGTACTGTACAGTCAAGCCTCGATATAAGGTTCCTTAACATAACGGAAACCTCGATATAAAGGACGTTTTTGTATCTACCAAAGACTGGTGGACAAATTTTACAGCTTAAAATCCCTTATCTCGAATTTACATCTAAAGGAACTTTTTCTTTCCATATGTTACGTATATTATTATAATATTATTGGCCCCAAAATTAAAAAAAGAATAGTTTTAGGTACAAAACTTTTTTGCTGAATGTAAATACTGAAAATATTTTTTAATCTTTTGAGAAAACCCTTTTAATGTAATTTGATTGCATATGCATTAATGCATTGTATTACGGGTTTTTTTATAACGTATGTAGAAATTTACCATATATGCCTTCATTCCTTTCTTAAAATTGAAGTTGATCTGTGTTTTAAATTTGACTAAAGGGAGGCCCTGGATATAAGGGAATTTGTACAAGAAATCACGGGCGCCCTTAAATTGATGTTCGTCTGTAGTACGATTAAGTTGTGTAAATCTATATCGAAAATACAATCTAATGATATGTCAAAAGTGGATTGACTTAACTTTACATTGATTAACTTTTCGGTCAATATCTGAGATACTCTGATATGAGCGCATCTTTGACCTTATGAGCCCATTGGCCATCTCATTTGAGCACATCCATGTACTCTGAGAGCATACAGGAGGTCAGAGTGTGTATGTTAGAATACTTTTTACATCGTTGCCCTAAAGATTGCAACAGAAACCCCCATCAAAGAACAAATTTACTACATATCAGGCTCAAATTACGGGACCTGAATTATAAAACTCCGTTTCATGCTGACTGTACCTTAAAATACCAAAAAAATTACCACAAAATTTATTTTTTAGTTGATAACTTTTGCAATTTTGAAGTAATCTCAAACAGCAATATTTTAAAACAGATATATAAGAAAGAAAAAAAATTCTAGCAAAAATCCCAATCTAGCTCATACACTATTTATAAAGCTATTTCCATTAAAAGCGTACAAAAACGCAACTTCAATGGACTGTAATTCGAGATAGCAATCTTTTAAGCATATACTTTATAAGTCGAAAATAATTCTTTTATTTAGTTTTATCATATTTTATCATAAAATTAATCTCGAAGCAAACATCAATTTCTCCTTGTATACCCTCGTCCAAAATTTGACTTTTTCAAAGAAAGCTAATAACTCTATGAAAAATAGAGCTAGAGTGACAAATAATGTCTCAAATAATAGGTATTTTTTAGTGTTATTTTTTTGTAACACTAACTTTAAAATCCAACTATAAAAGTATTTTTAAAATCACTAAAAACTGATTTTTATGTTTTTGCTTTTTTTACAAAATTTTTGGTGATACACGTTTTCAATAAATATACCATTAAATACAAAATTAAATTTCATGTTGAGGTTACTTAATAAAGTTAGTTAGGTTACTATACATGTTTGCTGTCAATTTTGCATTTTAAAAATTTAGGATCGTTTTTATCCAATTTTTTCATCGTCAGAAAATTTTGGATTTAAACTGCCGCCACACCTGAGATGTATGAAATTTCAAAGAAAATTCGCTGAAGTTATTATTTTTTTGCAATGCAATGGTATGTAGGGGATGTTTAAATTAGAAAATATAGTACTGTAGTTGCAAATGGAACAACTCATTGTAAATTGAAGCAGAGTGTTGAAATGTCAAAAGAATCTGTAAGAATAATCTTGCCAAAATATTACATTTTTATTAACGATACATCCTTTGGATGTATTTATACACACTCATTATTATAACTATTACGAGGGTTTTACTATCTAAGAATATGCTGTAGATCAATACAGATGCATTGATCTACTATAACACCAATTATAGACTGAGACCTTGGATGTGAGACCTATGATGTATCTTGACATTACAGTAGTAAAATAGTTTTGTTCAATTCAAATACTTTAATTGGATTTACAAAAGTTTCTTGTATATTTATGAGGAATGAGGAATTACACTATTTATTAAATTCAAGGAGAACAAATTCTTTGAACATCTCGTTATTTGTGGTTTTTATCATTTTAGTCATGCAATATGTTGCATGGCAACGGTGAATTTCATTAAATTCACACAATAACATTTTTTACCTCTCTCAGATATTAGACTAAATACAAATATACTACAATCCAAATGAAAATTAACATTTTCTCAAATTGTTAATATGTATATGTATTATAATGAAACATATTTTGCCACGACTTTTTATAAATGGGATTCCTTCCATATGTATAACAGCGGCAAGCACTTTACAACGATTACATGTTACGCGAATTAATTTTAATAGTTAGACCTTAGACTATATTAATAGGTAAAATTGCACTGAAAACAAAAAAGACGATAATAGTAATGTAATAATTGTAATTAACAAATTATATTCATTCTGTAAGTACAATATGTGAAAGGGACAAAAAAAGAGGGGGAACAACAATGTAAGGTAAGTTTTAATTGAGTGAGATGTCTGCTACATGCATAATAGACAATTTATTTTTTGGTTTGGTGATATGAAGTTGTATTTAGATATACAGCCAAACTTCGATATAAGGTCCCTTAATACAACCGAAACCTCGATATAAAGGAGGTTTTTGTATCATGGATTAAGGATGTGGTGTGATTATCTAAGATGCCTATATTCCTTTCTTAAAATCGAAGTTGATCTGTGTTTTAGAGTTTGATTTAAAGGAGGTCCTCGATATAAGGGACTTTTTAAAAGAAACCACGAGTGCCCTTAAATTGAGATTTGACTGTACGTATTCCACAAATACAATTATGCTTCTATGATTCCATAGTACAGTCATAACTCGATTTAGTGAACATGGCGGGAAATGAAAAAGTGTCCGTTAAATCAAGTTTTCCGTTATATTGAATCAATTTTTTTACACTATAACAAATAAAACGGAGTATCAATTGAATATTATTTGAAAGAAATTTTCAAATAATGCACAATTATTACAGGAAATTGAAAATTGCATAAAATTGTAAAATGTTGGATTTTAAAACTAAAATAACTAGTAGATTTGGTTATTTTCTTATGTCTTTTAGCACTGTAATTACGTAAGAAGTCAACTAAATTTATTACTGATTTGATACAGTTTTATCTACTAATGTCTTCAAATTTCGTAATTTAGTAGACTCGTCAAAAAAAAAAAAAAAAAAAAAAAAAAACGTTTCCACTAATAATCCACTATATCGAAATAGTGAAAAGTAGCAGTGAAATTTTTTGATCAAAATTGGGAAAGTCAAAAGTGTCCGTTAAATTAAAATTCCCTTATTCATGAGTTCACTAAATCAATCCATGACTGTAACATGATGATAAACACATGGAATGCAACATTGTATGATTTGCATGTCAGACATCATGGTTTGACAACTGTTTTAAACTGGCAATTCGATAATTCCTAGTTCTAGTATAGATCATATAAATTACTCTCAAACAGATCTAATAGTTTATTATCTTTTTTTATTGTACTGTAGAAGAATTAATTAACTACATATTCTTTTTAGTTGTACTCTTTTTTAAGTATATTCTTGCAAACTCAATTATATACGACATCTTTTTTTTTTTTTTTTTTTTTTTCAAATTCAAAATTTAGAACGAGGGTACGTATACTGGTCTTTTTCCGGAGCAAAACCGAGAGTATTCTTTTTTTTACATATTTTTGAGGATATCTCTGCTCAAAATAAAGGTTTTTTAAAAAAAATTAAGAGGGTCTGATGGAGCCCATGGAGTTCTATAACAGCAATAAAAAACAACTGCTTCTCATTTTAATAAATACTCTAAAGTTTACTACAAAAGATGTAAAAAAAAGGAAAAAAAAAAAAGTACTCAAAATTTGTTCATCCTTAAATATGCTATAAGGAGGTTGAAAACAAGTAAATTTTATTATCTTAAAATTTTAGTATAGCTTAATTGTTTTAAGAAATATTAGAGCTGAAAGTTTAAGTTTTTAGCAGTGAATTAATGATAAAAATATGAAGCATTAGCATTAGAAAAATAATACCAACTGCAAAAGAATGAGAATTTCCGGATACTCATTCTTAGATTAAACTTGAACATCTCAGGCCCATTGACATGTAACGCTTTCTTGGAGTTATTTTGTGGAAAAAAAAAGTTGGGCAGTGACGAAAAGCAAAACCCAGTTTTTAAAGAAAAAGACAGTGGATTTTACCTGTTTTGAGTCTTCCGTAAAATATAAAATGAATTTAAAAATGGGCAGCTTAACGTAGCCAATTAATATCTGTTAAGTAGTGTCTAAGGCATGTCCTTAAAAGTATTTAGAATGAGGTAGTTGCAGAAAAGAAGGCATGGTCCAGTTTTGAAAATTTAAAATCATTTATACATATATGTATATATATATAGCAACGAACGCTACCATAGTACTTGCAGGCTTCGATTAACCCTATTTATTTGCTATAAATTCATCAGAAAACATCTGTTTCTGAAAGTATATTCCAAAATTTTCATTTGGAACATGTTCTTCAAGCTGAGGCTCAGGATATAGGCAGATATTTCAAATCATCTCACATATAAATCAATCAATTTTCTTGCTTTAGAAGGGTGCATATGAATGTGTTTGGCTTTTTACACTTTAATGATTCAATTACACGTGGCATTACAGTTTTTAAGAAATGAATCCATAAAACTGGGATTGTAAAATGGAGTTTTAATAATAATGAATAATGATTCAAAAAAATGGATATTTCTTTCAAATATGTACATCAAAACTTTTGTTTCGTTTTACTCTTTCAATATATGCATTGTACTCAATATTTATTAATATATTTACTCATTATATTACCTCTGGTATTTACAGGAAAGTCAACCTACAAACCTAAGCAATGTTTACGCTATCGTGATAATGATATATTTGCGGAAACCTGTCCTGCGTATTCACAAGGCACAGTCGATTTTTCTGCAGCTCTCTTTCCAGATGCTGCTGTAATATCAGGTTTAAGCAAATCAAAAATTATAGAAAATTCAAATTGGGATAACCCGTTACAAGAAGTTCCGGAGAATAGCATTGATAATTCCATCAAAACATCGACTATATTTCAAACAAAAGAAACATATTCAAGCCAAACTCAAATCTCACAACAAAATGAAAATAAAATCATTACAAATACCAATAATACCAAAAAAGAAAGTGAACCCGAGGAAGGATCAACAGATGAAAAGAGAAAGCCATTAGTGTCATTTGAAGAATGGCAAAAAAAGATTGCTCAAATCGAAAACGACAAAGAACGTCGACACAAAAGAAAAACGTTGGAAGAAGAAGAAGAAGGGTCACCTAATAAAAGACAACAAATAGTTGATAGCATTGACGGTGGGTTTGCTGATGATTTTGGATCCATGTTTGAAGATTTGTTGGGCGGCGTTGGTGGAAAAGATAAAAAGAAACCAAATGTATATGCAGAAGGAGAGTATATTGCACCTAGTCAATCCGGTTCAGACAATAAAAACAAAAAGAAACAGCAATTTGCCGATGTTCGTATGAAATCGTTAAAGGAGAGATTCAATTACGCGTCAACAGATTGTGCAGCTACTGTGAGGAAAGTGAACAAGCAAGCTAAAGGAGCACAGTCTATCTTGTACGAGTCAAAAGATCAGTATTTGTTAAACAAATGTTCTGCTGATAAATTCGTGATCATCAACTTGTGCGAGCAGATTGTTGTTGATACCATTGTAATGGCAAATTTTGAATTTTTTTCTAGTACATTTAAGGATTTCCGTGTATATGCTTCATCAAAATATCCCTCGAAAGATTGGAGGCTTTTGGGTCAATGGCAAGCTAGAAATACTAGAGATCTCCAAGTTTTTAAAGTACCAGATAGTGGATTTGTTGAATATATGAAGATTGAATTTCTTACACACTATGGCCATGAGTATTATTGTCCTCTTAGTTTAGTCAGAGTGCACGGCATGTCAATGATGGAATATTATAACACTGTGGAAAGTCAGGATCAGAATCCTGTCTTGAAAGAAGAACATTTATGGCCTGCAGAGGTTCGTGAGCAAATTATTCAACCTCAATTTGATATTACAGATCCTTCTGAATCGTTTCCCGTTAAAATTGATTTTGACGAAGATGATGTAAAGCCAATAATTCCACCTATCAGCATTGCGGTTGAAACGTCTTCGTCTTCGACGATTGATAAATCAGAAACCATTAACTCGGATACTACATTTGAAGTAAAGATTGTTGAAACTATTGTCAAAGAACCTCATAAAGACGGCATTGTAGATGAAGTTGTAGAAGAAGAGACAGGAATTGTAGATATACCAGTTTATCAAATTACTAAACAGAAGAATCATGTATCTACTTCTTTTATTGAACCACCAACAGCAGCAAAGACATCTACCGAAGTAGCGAATGCTTCAGCACCATCATCAAGTACAATGTCGTTCTCAAGCAAGACAGGGTCTAAAAAGATTAAGGATCCAGTAAATACTGGCTCTACATCTTCTACAGAAAGAAAGATAAGCAGCGCTAGTAATAGCAGTAGTAATAGCAGTAGTAATAGCAGTAGTAATAGCAGTAGTGAAAATACTGTCAATGATAACAGCAATGATAACAATAGTGATGCTAATATAAAAATTAGTAGCGACGTTAATGATAGCAGTACTGTTACTTCTATTAATAATAATAACAATGAAGCATCTACTATAAATAACGATGAAATTGATACTGAGATCAAGAGCGATATTGTTCATGACAACGCTAATTTGACAGTTTCAACAACTTCTTCAACAACGATTGTATTACCACATAGTTCAATGCCTATTCCACAGCCACCACCGCCACCACCACCACCAAAAGTGATCATACCTAATACGCATCAAAAAGAAGGCAGTACACAGGAATCAATTTATAAAACTATCATGAAAAGATTAAATGTTCTTGAAGTTAATATGACATTATCACAACGTTTTCTCGATGATCAAAACAAGATCCTGAATGATGTGTTTATGGACATGGAGAAAAGACATCAAGATCAATTGATATTGTTGATTGGACATTTGAATGAAACTGCCAGCCATAAGATTGATAGCATGGTAATATTATAAGTGACAATTTGTGATGTGTATGCTCATATATTTGAAATGTAGAAGCGTCGCTATGAACAGTGGTATGAAGAGATGAAAGATCAAACCGAAAGTGATATGAGAGAAATGACTGCAAAGATTAGTATACTAGCAGACCAGGTATATTACATATAGTACGATATCAAATTACTGTTATTTATATGAAAAATAGTTATCGTTTGAAAGAAGAATATCAGTTTCTCAGCTTGTTATTATGATTACATTATTTGTATTTATGGCATTATCAAGAGGCACATTTAGTACACTTTCACCTGTAATGGCTGCACAACATGAAGAGAGAAAACGAAGGGAATCAATTGATCAATCATCCAGTTTATCAAAAGAAGCATTGGAAATTTTACAGAAATCAAGCGATAATTCCACAGATGCAATAGTTCCATCAATTAAAGCAACAATAACAGAAGAACCTAAACCGTCAATAATACGGAAATTAAGCGAAATACCAAAGAAACCAAATAATCCTAGAAGACATAGTGATAGTCCTTATCATATAATGAAAGATATTGACAACGAGGATGGTGTACCACAGAATTCTAGCTATGAATCATTAGGTATTGAGCTACAAAATGAATTATTGCATAAGAGATTAAATGATTTATCCCAACAACAACAACAACAACAACAACAACAACAACAACAACAACAACAACAACAACAAAGGCCGCTATTGAATAGCACTTCTAGAAAATCAAGTTTAGAAAGTTTTAAAGATGATTCTTCAACCATAAAAAATCGTAAAAGATCTAGCACAAGTCCACCATCTTCTACAATTATTCCATAGAATACAAAAAAATACTTAGAATAAAATAATAAACACCGATAGTTGTTTAAGGATATTCCATGATCCAATTTTAAGAAGTATTTTGTATCTTTGGTAAATAATAATCTTCAGATGAACTTTCTTTCATTCTATTTTTTGTTTTTGAATCATATTTGCAAATATTGAGATCTTATTACAATTAGGTCAAATTGTACTTGTTTTCACGCTGATTGCAGTAGTAATAATTTGTATGTGATTTATGATTTTTACCTTTAAAATAAATATAAATTTGCTACTATTAGAATTCATGAATATAGAAAATTTATGCAATGGCTTATTACCCATTTAGTTCATGATTTTTTGATGAGTGGAACATCAAACGACTTGAAAAATGCATTTCATTTGGTCTCAGCTACGATACGAAATCAAAATTTTCCTTAGAAGTGTCATTCTTTTTAAACCTAGTTTAGTTTTCTTTTTTTTTTTTTTTTTTTTTTTTTTTTTTTTTTTTTTGCATATATAAAAGCTTTGATATGGGTTCAATTGCTGGCCTTGTGAATTATTCTGATGATGAAGGTTCTTCTTCCTCTGGCGATGAAGCACCAGGTAAGAATTTAACTAAACAAAACCATACAAATTTTTTACTAAAATCTTGCAACAGTTGATATTCTCCAAGTAAACTTTTATAAACGATTGAAACACGTAGAAAACTAACATGGTAGTTTTCATCTTTTTTTTTTTTTTTATTAATAGAATATAAAAAAAACTCAAATAGAATCACAACCTAAAAAGTCAATAAATGTGGCGACACCCATAGCAGCTGCAACTGCACCTGCACAATCGGTAAAACCAGCACTACCGACTATTTTACAAACACCTATAACAACAGCAAGGTTGAATGGATCAATGAATGAATATAACAAAAGATTAATGGCTGTACTAGCTCCTAAACCCATCGAGGGTGTTGATAACTGGGGAATTCCTGATGAACCAGATACTCCTTGTGATGCTGAAAGAGAAGTAAATATTGAATATTTCATATTAATTAAAAATTAATATAATTCATGCATTTTCATAGGAACGTATATCACATTTTTTGTCTTTAAGAGCTTCTGGGCATCGATTGAACGATCATTTACAACATAACAAAGCATTTCGCAATCCTCGTATTTATACAAAATTAGTAGAATTCACTGAAGTAGATGAAATAGGCAGCAATTTTGAAAAAAAAGACTTTGATCCTCATGGCTTTCCCGCAGAAATGTACATAGATGGCATTTTAGAAACACAAAAAAAGCTTGCTGAGGAAAAAGCAGCACAACAACAAAATCGAACATCTATCAATTTTGTTTCACAAAAACCAGAATTATCTCAACAGCAATCAACAGCGATGGCTCAAGCAATGGCAACGGCTGCTAAAGTGGCTAGCAGAATTGCTAAACCGCCTTCTCAAGATAACATTGTACCTGAAAAGAGAAGGAATAAATGGGATGATGATCAACATCTTGTCAAGAAATAATTTTTTGATTTTGACGTGCTTTGAGTCACAATCAATTTAACTGGTTCCTATGGGTATTTGCATTACAATAAAACCCTTGATTTTATATATCTTGTTTTATTGTTCTTATATTATATACATATATATATATATATATATATATATTAATCTTTTTTGTGTTAATTATGCGTTTATTTCAATTAAATACTCGTTTATTATTAAATACTAAACCATTACACAATATTTGTGTTTATAAGCGACTTTATAATACAGGGTTACTAAGAAAAACATCAACTTTACCTGATAAAGTTGGTTTATGTTTATCAAAGGAACAGGGTAATTTAACATTTCAACAGAAAAATTAATTGCAAAAGCTAAATTTTATATTCTAGTTTCAACTGATAAAGACAGCGATTTAATAGAAGCTCGCCGACCTGGAGATATAGTTCAAGTTCCAGGAAGTACATATGGGTAAAATTGTTAGAAATCAAACTGCAACTATCTATATTGACATATTATAGAGGACAATATGACCTAAAATGGAGTCAAAAGCCAAATAATGTATTAATTGTCAAAAAACCCAATGACATAAAGACCGAAAAAGCATTTATTGAGGTTGCAAAGTAAGGATAGAATTCTTGTTTAACCAAAAGAAAAGTTGTGATTAAATGCCCTTATTAACAGCTGGCTTCATCAATCGCAACCTGATATGAATATCATTGTAGAACCTGAAGTAGCAGAACAATTCCAAAAAGAGCTTCCATTTGTTCATGTCATTGAAAAGAGCCATAAAGAAGATTATACTCGTACTGTAGATTTTGCTGTTACCCTTGGTGGAGATGGAACAATGCTTCATTTATCCTCGTTATTTCCTAAAGCTGCACCTCCTGTAGTGAGCTTTTCTCTAGGAACTCTATGTTTTTTAATGTCTTATAGTAAGTAATACTTACATACAGTTTTTAGTGAGCAAAACATTGACCCAATGTTTATTTGCAAATTAGAATTCGAAAGATTTCGACATGTTTTGGATGATATGATTGCAGGAAAAGTCGGACTTATGATGAGAATGAGATTATTTTGTTCCTTGCATCAACCTAATGGCAAAAGAATTGAAATAAATGGTGTGGAAGTAGATGATAGACAAGCAATGAATGAAGTGACATTGCATCGTGGTAGATTCCCTCATTTAACGACTATTGATTGCTTTGTGGATGAACAATATTTAACGGAATGTGTAGCAGATGGTTTGATCGTTTGTACACCAACAGGATCTACAGCATATTCTTTATCAGCTGGTGGTCCAATTGTACATCCTAGCGTACAGAGTTTAGTTTTAACTCCCATTTGCCCTCGTTCATTATCATTTAGAACTGTATTATTACCACCAAGCTCAAATATAGAATTAAAGGTATTATAAAATCTATCTAATTGGGTTTGTGATCCTAATTCTCTTTTCGAAAAAGATTGGTGAACAGAGTCGTAGCCAAACTGAAGTCTCAATTGATGGCCAAGAAATTTTCATGTTGCATAAAGGAGAATACGTCAAGGTGAGTTGAAATAATGGGAATACAGAAGAAATTATATCATAAATCTGATTATATGTTAGGTGAGGATGTCAAAATACCCAATTCCCTGCGTGACACATATCAGTGATGGTGCCGGTTGGGAAAAAGATATTAATGAATTGTTAAAATGGAATCAAACTTTTGGAAGCAATATACATTAGACGTCCAAATATAACTTTACCATTAATGTTTTATGAAAACATTCAAAATTTTGTTATTTTTGCTTTGTCATATTAACATTCTCTGTTTTCAGCATCTTATTATTCATAATTATGCTTCATGAGCACCAAATGGATGTAGAAAATGCTTAGAAATAAAAGTTGCAACCAAAATTTTTTTAATCCCATTTTGAAATTTAAAATATAATATATATATATATATTTATTTATTTATTTATTTATTTATTATTCAGCCGTAAAGAATTAATATTATTCAAAATTTATAATTAAAAGCCTAAAATGTGCAAACTAAAATATTTATTTTATAATAAGTTATGCATTGGCGTTTTTTGTTTAGAAATATTAACCACAAAATGTTTCGTTATCGTTGAAAAGGTGTGATTTTAGTTCCTTCAATAAAAGTCAAAAAGCTTGCCTTGTAAATGCTACACAAACATTTTCATACTAAACATGTGTTTAATCAAGATACCTCTTATAAGTAAAACATCCTATTTTTTGACTGAAAAAATCGATATTTTAAACGAAATATGGTAAGGTAACAATTGAGGTGAAGTCAAGATCAGAGGAAAATTATAGAAATGCATTAGAATGGATCTAATGAACGATGGCGTTCGCTTGATGTACTTTTGGGCGCTGAAAATAGCCAAAAACTCTCAAAATGCAGGGTTCAAAATACCAATTTTAGGGGCTTATAGGCAAAAAGCTTGCAATTTATATTAATTTTGTTATATATAATTGCTATTGACGGTTTTATTTTTTTAGTTTTGACAATATCCAAGGTCAAGGAACTTCCAAGAAGGAGTACACAATCGTTTTTTTGATCAATGACACAGGTTAACAAATCAACTGCCACCACAAATTTGAACCGAAAATTGAAAAATTAAAATTTTTTTGTGTTTACTACAAATATAGTATATCTTTTACAATTTTTTTTTTTTTTTTTTATTGAAACGCTTATCTCAGTATTGAGAACAACAAGCTGCCTATAGCAATTTTTGTAGTCCACGCATGGATTTTGAGCCAGAATCGAACAAGTGGATTTAGGCACCACGATTTATACTTTAAACATGCAGCTGTATCCTTTAGGACAAGCTCAAATTCTGTTTATTGAAACAAAAACAAAATCAAGAAAAAAACTTTAAATGCTTTTGAAATATACTATGCAAGATTTTGTAAAGATATGCTGTTCTAACAGCTTGTGAAATCCCTTTAAAAAATGTGGTTTTTGAAAGTGTAGTTAATTTATTTACTAGGCGATTACTATTTTGCTCCTAGATAACTATCTTATGTAATATATATGTGTCTCAAAATCGAGGCAACTAGCATTACAAACGTACAAAGTTATGATTATATTAATATTTGCTTTGGGTGTGTATATTTCAGAGCTAGGTATATGTTAAAAAACAAACAAGCCATACCAAAATAAAGTTTATATTAATGCTGTTTTGTAGTATTCTGCCTCCTATTTTTTATGATAAAACTCGGTGATTTGTGCATAAACAAATCGGCGTTTGCAACTACTACAAGAAGTTATGCAAAAGCATCTAAATTAATACTATTCAGTGTTTCATTCTAAACGCAAAAAGTATTTCAGAGTATTTCAGAGATATAGTACGAAATGTTGTTTATGAACATTTTGATTAAATAGTAAATTCAATAAATTGAAATGAAACGTTGCGTTTGTTCCATAGATGTAACTACTACAAATATCAAAATGAAGAAATACCCATGACTACACCAAGTCCTGCATCCCCAAGGCCTACTTTGCATATCATTTTTATTTGGCTTAATAAACGACTCAAATTTTGAATGACTGAAACTACCGAGTTTTTTGCTCCCTTCACCAAGCAGATATTCCTGCAACAGGAAAGTCAACTCCAAATACAATAAACCAATGAGACCAAGAAACAGAATAGATTTATTCAAGCTCCATTTTGTGCCCCCCTTTTTTATTTCAAGTTAGTTGTTGAGTAGAATTATAATAAAACAGACTTTCTTTCTTTGGTTATTTTCCTTTTTTTTTCTTTTTGTAATACATTTTTTACTATGGCAACCGCAAAAAGTGCTTCTTACGATTATCTTATAAAGCTTCTATTGATCGGTGATTCAGGTGTTGGTAAGAGTTGTCTTTTGCTTCGTTTTTCTGATGATTCTTTCACACCATCCTTTATCACTACTATCGGTATTGACTTCAAGATTCGTACTATTGAACTCGATGGAAAACGCATTAAACTCCAGATTTGGGATACTGCTGGACAAGAGAGATTCCGTACTATTACCACTGGTTAGTTTTTGTTTATATTAGATGAAAATTAATACTAATATTATCATTAAAATAATAGCTTATTATCGTGGTGCTATGGGTATTTTATTAGTTTATGATGTTACAGATGATAAATCTTTTGGAAGTAAGTAATATTTTCTTTATATATATACAAGTATATACAAGTATATCAACTTTACATACATAATTTAGACGTAAGAAACTGGTTTTCAAATATTGAACAACATGCTAGTGAAGGAGTCAATAAGATACTCATTGGTAATAAGTGCGACATGGAAGATAAAAGGGTAAGTTCTTTATTATAATTTTGCATTTTATGATAAAATAATTTACTTTTTAATAAGGTTGTTTCTGCGGAGCAAGGCCAGACCTTAGCAAACGAGCTAAGCATTCGATTTATGGAAACAAGCGCAAAAGCAAATATTGGAGTTGAAGAAGCCTTTTTTGACTTGGCCAGGTAAACAAAATATTAGTAGAAAAAAAAAAAAAAAAAAAAAAAAAAAAGTGAATATTGTATTAATATTCTTTATTAAAACAGAGACATCAAAAAGAGATTAATTGATACACAACAAGCTCAACAAACTCGTCAAAGAGAAGAAGTTAAGCTTGAATCACCTGCAAAAAATAATGGTAACAATTCTTCAGGTGGATGCTGTTAAAAATAAAACCCTCATGACATAAAACTTGTGTTTCTTCTACTTTTTTTTTCATTTTTTTCCCTTTTTTTCCTTTCTATTTTTTTATAAAAAAAAAAATAACAAAAAGTAAGAAGAAAAATGTCTTCTTCTACTACTGCTAATACTACTACTACTACTACTACTATTACCACTACCACTACTGATACTACACCTTCTAAAGAAAATGTCACTTCTGTTGGCCATGCAATTGTTGGCTCAGATGCACAACTAACTTATCTACGTGACTTATACCTGCCTAAACAACAGAACGACCGAGAAATAGATGAAGCAGCAGGTCTAGTTGTTTATAAGACTATTGCTGCTTATCCACCTGTTAAACAATTAAGACCTTCTGACCGTAAACGTATTTTGGTTACTGGAGGTGCAGGTTTTGTTGGTTCTCATCTTGTAGATCGTTTGATGTATATGGGTCACGAAGTCATCGTTTTGGATAATTTCTTTACAGGTTCAAAGCGCAATGTACAGCATTGGATAGGACATCCTCATTTTGAATTAGTTCGTCATGATGTTGTTGACCCTTTTATGATTGAAGTGTCACAAATTTATCATTTAGCTTGTCCTGCTTCACCACCTCATTATCAATATAATCCAACAAAAACAGTAAAAACAAGTGTAATGGGAACTATTAATATGCTTGGTCTCGCAAAGCGTACAAAAGCTCGTTTTTTGTTAACTTCTACATCAGGTAAACTACAATGAGTAGTAATTTATCACCATGGAAACCATACTGATTTTAAATTTAGAGGTTTATGGTGATCCCGAAGAACATCCTCAAAAAGAAACCTATTGGGGTCATGTAAATCCAATTGGCCCTAGAGCTTGTTACGATGAAGGTAAACGTATTGCAGAGACATTAACTTATGCTTACATGAGACAAAATGATGTGGATGTTCGCGTTGCTCGTATTTTCAAGTAAGTTTGAAAGAGAAACTTATTTTAAATATCTATTAATGTATATTTATAGTACATTTGGTAAAATTAAATGAAATTGTAAATTTTCTTGAATTTAACCTTTTTTTTTTTTTTTTTTTTTTTTTTTTTTTTTTTTAGGTCCTAGAATGTCACCAGCTGATGGTCGTGTTGTGAGTAATTTTATTATGCAAGCCATTAAAGGTGAATCTTTAACGTTGTATGGAGATGGAGCACAAACGAGATCATTCCAATATGTACATGATTTAGTCGATGGGCTTATTTTATTAATGAACAAAAATTACAGCGAGCCTGTAAATTTGGGTAATCCTGAAGAATATACAATCAAGAATTTTGCAGATATGATCAGAGAAATGGTTTTAATTCCTCCTTTATCACCTGAAAATGTTGATATTAAAATTTTACCCGCTGCATTGGATGATCCTAAAAAACGCAAACCAGATATTACCAGAGCTAAAAAATATTTGGGTTGGGAACCAGGATTTTCTGTGAAACAAGGATTACAAGAAACTGTAGATTGGTTTAAATTACAAGTTAAAGAGGGGTCAATTTAATCATGATAGGACAAATAAATAAAATAATCATTTTTATTCTTTATTATTATTGTTTTCAATTAATTTACCAACCAACAGATATTTGCCTGCAAAGAGATTTTCCTAATTAACATGATCAATTTACTGCTTTTTTTTTTTTTTTTGTGTGCAATCTTTCATTTCCTCACCCATTCTCTTAAAGATTCCCAATCATCTGCTTCCAAATCTTCAAGCTTATCAATAGGTCCATGTGGATCTACCATCATGTCTTCATCAAATGAATTTTTGGCTAATCCTCGTGACGCGTCATGCCCAGCAAAATTGGCATAAGGACTTCCTAATAGTTGCAATATCAGTATATTTGTATTTTGTTTCAATTAGTCAAGTAAACTAACCAGGTCCATAAAAGTTTCGGCCCTGGGTAACATCATAAACTGATCCATTGACACCCATCAAAATGCGAGTATTGTTTTGTCCATTGTAAGGTAAAAGGTCGGCAGGTGTGTAGTTTTTGAAAACGAGAACTTCTGGATGCTTTGCAGGAATATAAGGAGGCTTGTTTGAAATTGTAAAGTAGTGCAATATGTATGTCAGAATCTACAAAATAACAATTTAGCTTCTACCCTTTAAAATACTGCATTGTGAGTTAATTTTTTACTGCTGCTAATGCCCAATTAATTGGATTATCTATGAGAAATTGTTACTTATTCCGGATTACAAAAGAGAAACTTTTAAAGGAAATACCTTTAAGTTGCTCTAATAATAAATATATTGTTGACATTTGGGCAATTGTAATTAAACAAAAAAAGATAGAGAATAAAGAATTCAAAGTGGCCAGATGTTTTTAGTTGTTAAAATACCGCTTTGTTGAATGAAGTATTTTTATAATTAATGCGGATCAATAATTTGTACTTTAAAATATGCTATGTTTCCACATTAGGATATTGTTATCACACCACCGGTTTAAGAATATAACTTTTTTACAATGCAAAATGCTCGCTGGAGCAACGAGGATTGGAAATTTTAATGCGCTTTTGGTTTTTATTGAAAAAATTACATATATTTTTTAATTTTACAGCATTTTCCGGTTGATTTGTAGTTGCTACTTTAAATACAGACATTTCAGGAAATTCTTTGGACGATTTCCAATTGCATTTCGGATGATTGTAATTGTATGTTTGAGACAGACCCCAAATAAAATCTAGACAAAATAAAAGTGTAAGTTTATAGAAATTGGAAATAAATATTAGACAAATAAGGTTTTATTTCTAGGCACTAGTTGGTCAATGTAATAATTTACTGCTTATGAATCGAGCTGGTAATTATAATTTTGCCATATTCAAAATAATGAAGACTGAGAAGTATAACACCTTTAATAATACATAATAAATATATCTCGATCACCTTATGCTACCTACTTCTAGACTCATTGTATATCTCATGAACGCCTTAAAATCACATGAAACTTACTGATCTTAACTAAAAAAAAAAAAAAAAAAAAAAAAAAAAAAAAAACTGTGTCTCTCTTTTCATCCCTGCTCAACTATTTTTTCCCCTAAATAGCACCAAAAAATATTATATGCCTACGTACCTAAGAATTTAGCTTTAATGCATAAACGCATCGCAAAAAATACTTATACATATTAGATGTTATAAGCTTTTTTACGTTAATATTTCAAATTTTTACATGTATTCCAGTATTAAAAATGAAAATCTTTGAGCATCAATACCTCTAAAAAATAATTAAACTGTACTAACACTTTTTAGTATTAAAACTTTTTTCCTTTTAGCGCTTTAGAACTTACTGAAATAATAAAGAAAAAAAAAAAAAATCTAAATACTTTTTTCTCCTTCTTTGATGCTTGAGATTTTTTGTAGCAGATTTCAGAATATTTGTTAAATTAAGTAAAAGTTGTTTTTCATTCTTGGTATAGACCTCGTTGGGTTCTGTAAAACCTATTTTAGTTCTTTTCAAAACATTAATTTTTCGTAGAAATATCCTCAAAAGTGTACAAAAAAAGATACCCTCGGTTTTGTTCCCAAAAAAAGTCAGTATACCGTCGTCCCAAATGTTAAATTTAAAAAAAAATTGGCAAATATTTTGTTTTCGCTAATATATATATATATATAGCTAAAAAACTCATCAATAGCGCAATCAATAGATAATTTTGCTAGTCATTATATTAATAATTTAAATTTGAAACACGTTTATAAAAAATGGAGTGTATATTTGAACCCCCTCTGAAACTTTTCATTCGCATCACTTGGCAAAAAATCGTAATTCACATATAATTCACCCAGGTGAACTGTTAGTGAATTATTTTGAAGTGTTTATTTCAAGATTACATTCAATAAGATATCACGTTTAATATCAGTGTCCAATTAAAGTATGAAGTAATTTATGTGTGAAGGCGGACAAATTAAGTATATATCAGATTGGCGAATTTATATGTTCAATGTATAACGTTGCGTGAATTATCATTACAGTCCGGTTCTTTATTATATTATAAATATTATATAAAAACTTATGACAAAAAGATTTACTTTTTTTATTTTTGTTTACATGTGAAATATTCTTTATAATGTAGAGATTTATATCCAAGGCAAATAACCGTTAAATCCTATTTCTTTCTATTTTTTATATAATAATTATAAGTTGCGATAAAGCTTTCTTAATTTTTCATTCTCAAATAAACTAATATAGTAAAGTGTCAATTCTGAAATCTCAGTAAATACAAAAGAGGATATGTATGGTTGATAGGGTAAAGATTGTACTCACATGGTCGTTGCGTTTTTTGGTCTTTTTTTATTACTGATCTATCAGAATTAGGAATTACCGAATTACCAGTTTAGAGTATTTGTCAAACCATGATGTTTGACATGCAAATCATACAATGCTACATTCCATGAGGTTATCATCATGCTTCTATGGACTATAGAAGCATGATTCTAGTATATTCACACAATATTCATATGTTTATTCTAATTATACTATTATTCACATTTAATTCACTCATCCAATTAGTATATAAACGCTCTCTATAAGCTCATAATAAAACGGTACTTTTTACGTTGGATTTATTTTTAAACTAGTCTCGATAAATTAATTACCATCTAAAATAAAAAGTGATGAAACAGAAACAATACCAAACTTAAAAGAAATTAAAAATTGAAGAGGAGCTGTAACTTTTTTACGTAAAGAAAAATAAAGTGTTTTTTCTACAGACGTGAAGTCAATTTCAAAGAATTATATAATAGCTATAACATGACTCATTGATCTGTACTTTTATTTTGTTTCATTGATTGATAGAAAACAGTTTACCTTTCGTACAAATATAACATATCCAATAGTTCAGGCATTGTAGAGCACAAAAAAAGTTTAATGAAGTAACATGTAGTTGATAAATAAGGCCAATTGTACATAATAAAATGATATAATAGTACGTAAAGCAGTTTTTGCAGTGATTGTCATAATAGCTTTTTCAGAAAAGTTGTAGCTTATTTCTCATTTTACGCCTTTTTTCCCATGGCGCTTACCTTACACCGTTGTTCCTTTTTTTGTCCCTTTCACATATTGTACTTACAGAATGAATATAATTTGTTAATTACAATTATTACATTACTATTATCGTCTTTTTTGTTTTCAGTGCAATTTTACCTATTAATATAGTCTAAGGTCTAACTATTAAAATTAATTCACATAACATGTAATTGTTGTAAAGTGTTTGTCGCTGTTATACATATAAAAACAATCCCGCTTATAAAAAGGCGCGGCGAAGTATGTTTCATTATAATACATGTACACATTAACAATTTGAGAAAGTGTTAATTTTCATTTGGATTGTAGTATATTTGTATTTAGTCTAATATTTGAGAGAGGTAGAAAATGTTATTGTGTGAACTTAGTGAAATTCACCGTTGCCATGCAACATATTGCATGACTAAAATGATAAAAACCACAAATATAACGAGATTTTCAAAGAATTTGTTCTCCTTGAATTTAATAAATAATGTAATTCCTTATTCCTCATAAATGTACAATAAACTTTTTAAATCCGATTAAAGTATTTGAATTGAACAAAAATATTTTACTACCTTGCTTCATTTTACAATGATGAGTTGTTCCATTTGCAACTATGATACTATATTTTCTAGTTAAACATCCCCTAAGTACCATTGCATTGCAAAAAAATAATAACGTCGGCAAATTTTCTTTGAACTTTCATACATCTCAGATGTGGCGGCAGTTTAAATCTAAAATTTTCTGATGATGAAAAAATTGGATAAAAATGATCCTAAATTTTTAAAATGCAAAATTGTCAGCAAACATGTATAGTAACCTGGCTAACTTATTTAAGTAACCTCAGCATAAAATTTAAATCTGTATCTAATAGTATACTTATTGAAGACGTTTATCACCAAAAATTTTGTAAAAAAAGCAAAAACATAAAAACCAGTTTTTAGTGATTTTAAAAATACTTTTATAGATAAATTTTAAAGCTAGTATTATATACAAATAACACAAAAAAATACCTATTATTTGAGGTTTTATTTGTCCCTTTAGCGTTATTTTTTATAGAGTTATTAGCCTTCTTTGAAAAAGTCAAATTTTGGACGAGGGTATACAAGGGGAAATTTCATAATTTTTCAAAATTGATTTTATGATAAAATATGATAAAACTAAATAAAAGAACTATTTTTGGCTGATAAAGTGTATGTTTAAACGGTTGCTATCTCGAGTTATAGTCCATCAAAGCTGCGCTTTTGTATGCTTTTAATGGAAATAGCTTTATAAATAGTGTATGAGCTAGATTGAAATTTTTGCTAGAATTTTTTTTCTTTCTTATATATCTGTTTTAAAATATTGCTGTTTGAGATTACTTCAAAATTGGAAGAGTTATCAACTAAAAAATAAATTTTGTGGTAATTTTTTTGGTATTTTAAGGTACAGTCAGCATGAAACGGAGTTTGATAATTCAGGCCCCGCAATTCGAGCCTGATATGTAGTAAATTTGTTTTTGAAGGGGTTTTCTGGTGCAATCTTTAGGGCAATGTTGTAAAAAGTATTCTAACATACACACTCTGACCTCCTGTATGCTCTCAGAGCACATGGATGTGCTCAAATGAGATGGTTAATAGGCTCATAAGGTCATCGATGAGCTCATATGAGAGTATCTCAGATATTGACCGAAAATTTAATCAATGTAAAGTTAAATCAATCCACTTTTGACATACAGTAGAACCTCAATTTAAGGATACCGGAGGTTTCTTTTAAAAAGTCTCTTATATCGAGGAACTCCATTAAATCAAATTTAAAACACAGATCAACTTCAATTTTAATAAAAAAAATGAAAGCATCTTAGATAATCACACCACATCCTTAATCAATGACGGTAATGATGAAATTGACGATATGAAAGAAACAAACAATGTTATTCCTGTAAATGAAGAAAAATCCTAGCAAGTTTAGGTTATGTTACTTCAAGCTTTGTTACTACAAATAATGAAGATTTCAAAATACTTAAAGATATGGTAGATTTCTACCTACGATATAAAAAAACCTCTAACACAATGCAGATGTAATTAAATTACATTAAATGATTTTTTCTCAAAAGATTAGAGAATTTTTCAATATTTCCATCTAGTAAAAAAAAATTTGTACCTAAAACTGTTCTTTTTTTAATTTTGGGGCCTATAATATTATAATAAAATAAGGAATAAGGAACATATGGAAAGAAAGAATTTCCTTAAATATAAATTCGAAATAAGGGATGTTAAGCTGTAAAATTTGTCCACCAGCCTTCGGTGGATACAAAAACGTCCTTTATATCGGGGTTTCCATTATATTGAGGGACCTTAAATCTTAAATCGAGGTTTGGCTGTAATTTAATTATTCGTTTTTCTTGCACTAAAATATTTACTTGAAATTGTGTGCAGTTCAGGAAACGCCCAATTGTTTTGCCTGGTGTGTATGGGTTGCTTTAAATATTTTTGAAACAAACGTATAGAATTAAATCATGGTTCGAACTTGAATTTTGAAGTTACCCTTAACTTGTAGTAAATTTGAAAATATTATATCTTAATCTTGTTTACTAATAGCTGTTTTTGAAGAATTTTAACACTAGTTTAAAAAAAGCTTTCTTCCTCTGCTTAAAAAAAAACAACTGAAAAATGCTCGACATCAATGAATATTAATTCAGATAAACTGATAGTTTCAAAGTATATACTAAAGCTGCAGCTATAGCCATAATCCAGATATTAGCATATATCAACTTCCAGGTTGATATGTAAGAAGAAAGCTATAACTTTTTTAGTTGAAAAGCTCTAAATTGAGCTTTAAAGCATGAAAAGTGTAATTAATATCACTGACAAGATGGTGGAAATAGAATTCATACACCTTGCGTATATTGCAATATCAAAAGATATAACATAAATAAGGTTTAATATCTTATGGTCAGCTTTTCAATTGTATTTGCTTTCTTATGTTAATTTGTTTTCCAAAAAGAAAGAAGAGGAGGGTATAAAAATCAGCGTTTTATTTCAGCAACAACAGTTATTATCTTTGTCTGGATGTTGGACCATCTCTTGTCATTAGGGCATTATTATAAAACTGGTTATAATCTAGACGGACTACCAAACACAAGTATTGAACAGTTTCCTGTGCTGAATAAAAATTAAGAGCATCAATTAGAAGCTTCATATGATACGAGAATGAATCTTCTATTTTAGAAAGAGATCGATTAGCATTATCAAATAATGCTATCGCAGTATCATGTAGTCCCGATTTAGGTACGCCAAATTTATCCACGGTTTGTCCATCTTCTAATACTGACAACAGATTAGTGTATTTCTCGGCTTGGGTTGTGAAAGTCATACATGAGCCGATCAGTTTATTAAAAATCTAGTAGAATGTGCATTAATAAACCTTAAAAAATGCAAAATGTTAACACAAGACTTACTCGCAACAATTTTGAGTGTGTAAGCATACATTCTTTCAAACAAGTATCTAAAAAATCAGAATGATACTGCAATACTTGGTCAACAGTAGTTATGCTCATTAAATTTGACTCTAATCTACGCCAATTAGGTTCCAACACTTCATTTGTTACGTAGTATGCGAATTGCTGCACGAATGTTAGCATACGGTTTCTCAGCGAAAAAATTCTAAATTTCCAATGCTCAATATCTGGATTTGCTGATTTTCTCTTCCACATTGAATTTTTTTGATCCATCCAAGCACTACATAATAAGTCTTCTACATGTTTCATGTTGAGGATATGTCGAAACAAGAGTTGATATTTAGTTAAAGCTTTACGAGATATAACAAGTGAGAGTGGAAATGTAACAGTATAATCCAAAATTAATGCTTCGTAACCAGAAAGAGGTTCCTTGTTGGTAGATGATAAAGTCGACATAAAACTACTAGATAAGCTTTGGCCTCTTTCAAGCCCACTATTAGAGCTCATTAAACCTGCAGCATTTAATGTAGATACTCGAGGATTTGTTGAAGCAGATTCCATACCAGAAACACTAATAATTCGCAAAAGTTGGTCAATGAGACGCAAATGACTCATGGAGACCTTCACATCTTCCTTGAATGGGTCATATGCAGCTACTGATGAAGGGTTTCGTAATACTAAATCCATTAACGATTGCAAGCGAGTTTGCGAGATATCAGACGATAAATGCTTTAATTCATCTTTGGCTAAATCCAGAAAAGATGTTAAAAAGTCGGATTGATCCAAGAAAAAGTAGTGCTTCAATGAACTGAATAAGGTAAAAAAGTTATATATACAATACTAATTTAATTGTGTTAATTCAAACATTTACCGTAAACGTTCAATTAACTGTTGGTCTTTGAGTAATAAATTTAGCAGTGTTTGATTTGCATATTTATATGCGATATCTAAGCTTTTTATAAACCTGATTATAGATCTTATTAGTACAGTAGTATTGCTCATATATGTTTTCTTCTTACCGACTACCATCCACAGCAGCCCAAACTTCACTTCTTGTTGGCATGAAAGTGGGATTACTGGTTGAACTTTGTGGCTGTTGATTATGAGCATTCTCCTGGAGTAAACTGTTTGGGCTATTCAATCTTAATTCTTGATCTATATTTTGTCCTAAAATTTCACTTTGCATCTCTTGAGGATTTGCAATCCTAACTCCACATTCTCGCACCACATTTAAGAATTTGCCTGCCAACAAAATTTGGGTTTTCATAGGCTCAAGAAATACAGGTACACTTCCCTCACGTATAGTATATCGAGTTTCCCAATAGGTATCATTATAATCTTCTTTTAAATTTTCCTTTTTAACGCTTTTTTTCTCTAAAACCATAAACTCGTTATAAGAATCTTTAATCTCTCCGTGATAAATCCAGAAGTTCAATATGTCAAAATAAGGTACGGAGGCTTTTGACAGCAAAAATGTGTAGATTTTTTTACATTTGGGATCACTAAAAACATTTAGAAACTATAGAATTTTGCATAAAAAAGTTGACTTGTACTTACCCACTTAAGCCAATTAATCTCTCTGATAAAATGTTGAGAATAGCTCCACCTTTTTGATTTTCTGATATTTGTATCTCTCCATCTGATTCTTCTTGTTGAAGACCTTCTATAACAGCTTCAATATTATCTTCTCCTTCGTCCACATTCTTTGATGATTTAATTGATCGTATAGTCATGGTTAAATTGTGTAAGATTTTCATGCTTTGCAAGAGCTCTTGGGCATGAAACCATAATCTTTGTAATGTAAATGATGTGGATGTTTGAAATCCGTGTTCCAGTTGAGCGATAAAAGTCAAATATTCCTTAATAAATACTCGCATACCAGCACACAGCGCATGGTTGATTGTGCCATATTCAAAACGAGAGAATTGATCAATAAATGCGCTTATGGACACGTAATATGTTGCTAGCGGTAAAATATTTTCTACTAAATGTTTCAAACTTGGGTCTATATAATACATTTGAGTGAGTTTTTATCGTACTGATCTACTACTCAATATTACCTAATGTTGGATCAATTGTATATTTCATTGAGTTCCACGAATTTTCCTTTTGTTGTTGTGAATAATGTAAACTATCATCTTGCATAATATCATCATCTTCCAATAATGCTTTTGGATAATCGCATTTTATATATAAACCATCAATGCCCTAAGAAAAATGTAAACTGCATTCAATACATTAAAATGAAAATGAAAATAATTATAAGCTTACAATCAATACATATAACAAATCTTCTATAACAGCATATTCCTGAATTTGAACTGAAAAGTCGCCTACAACATTTTGTCGAAATACAGTACTTCGTTGGCCTATATAAATTATTAAATTCGCCTTTTATTCAAATATAAAATCGTCTTATTTTTACTTGGAGTATTTATGGAAACAGGACTGGATTGAAACGATACTTCTGTGTCAATAACATTTGTATTTAATGAAGGTACTGACCCGCCTCTTATATTTGCAAGCTTTTTACTGATCTAACAAAATAAATATCAGAATAGGCCATATTGTTTATATATCAGTACAATTCTATTTTACTTTGCTAAGTTGATTTTCTGACAACAATACACTTTTGCTAGTAGATGCCGGATTAGTCGTTGTAGTATTGATTGTATCGGCTTGACCAGATACACCTGACGAAGATGAATTCAATGTTGTTCTAAATGGTCTTTCTGTTCTAAATGAAGGTGATTGAGTTGGTGATCTACTCATACGTGACATTTTATCTCAATGAAAGAATAATAAAATGATAAAAATTATTTCGCGCCTGCGACAATATTGCAAATGTAAGTGAATGTAGCTTTGTTTGGCCTTCAGGATACCACAGTCTTCGTTTGAACTCCGTATCTTTTAATAATATTAAGGGTAATGGTATTTTGAATAAACTCTATTCAATAAAAATTTCTTCTGAGAAACAGTACATATATTGTATAGCCTGCGAATTAATTTCTGCTACAAAAATCAAAATTTGGTAGTATTTTATTGGATTTAAAGTAATATTTTACTTTGACATTCCTTATCACATCTCAGTTACTTGCGCTCATATGTAATAGATTTTTTTGTTTCATTCTTATTAATTCAAACCTCAACTGACACATCAATTAGCTTTAATCCCATGGGCATAATTCGTAAAATTCTCTGCCTAGCAACTGTATCAAAATTTGGGTACAAATCAGATAATAATACATATTTGGAAGGAAGCCTTTTTATGCTGCTTTCTCGACGGTAAACCCTGCAAGAATATTTAAGTCAATTCTGGTACATGCATAACGCATTTTGATATCAAATATCTACAGTAGACATTATGTTGTGAGCTTTTTATTTAAATAATATCATCATGCAGCAACATTGATTGGCTTGAGTGTGAAGGCTATCTTGACGGGATCTAAAAAAGAACTAAGATTTCGAATATTTTCAGCATTTGCCATTGAGAAAGCATAAACAAAAATATGCATAAGTATCAATCTATGTTAAATAAAAACGGGTTTATTGAAAGTGTGTAATATTTGAAAATATGCGTTGTATAAGATTCATATAGAAAAAAATATAATTAGGGTAGCAATACATTAATGAAGAAGAAAAAAGGGGAACGGATAAGCATAATATTTCAATATTTGAATTAACCTAAAAAAAAAAAAAAAAAAAAAAAAAAGCAGAATGTCAATCATAGAACATACAATATCTATGTCAAATATACTCACAGGCACATCCACCAGCAGCAGCTGAATTTCCTGAATTTTCTAAATCTACACCACCACGAGAGTTTAATCCAGCTCTATTTCTGCCGCCACGCGAGCTATCTGCAAGTTGGTCGAGGGGCATACGTTTAGCTATCGCATGAAATAATTCATTTACATTATCGGCAGTTTTTGCTGAAGTTTCAAAAAACAATAAACCAGATTCATCTGCGTATTCTTGAGCAGTCTATATGTATTCACTTAGTTAATGATATAATTAACTAAAACTAATCAAATTCGTACCTTGGTTTCAATAGCTCTTCTGGCTTCAAGATCACATTTATTACCAGCTAATGCAATGACAATGTTAGGATCTGCTTGACGTTGTAATTCATTAACCCAGGCTTTGGCTTTATCCAGAGATGACTAGAAATTAAATTAGATAACCTTGTTTTTAACCAAAAGCTGATAAAAAACTTACAGCTTGAGTGATATCATATACAACAACAGCGCAATTAGCATTGCGATAATACATGGGTGCCAAGCTCTTTATAGCAAAATGTTAATACAGCTTATCCATTCTTCAAAATATTATAAAGGTTACCTTGTATCTTTCTTGACCTGCTGTATCCCTATATATTATGCATAAGTCATATATATTAATTTAATATTTATTTAACATACCAAATTTCAAATTTTACTGTAGTGTTATCATCTAATGAAATAGTTTGTGCCAAGAAAGCAGCTAAATATGAGGGAAAAGAAGAGACTCAGTAAAATAATTGGTATCCCCTTACAACAACTTCTGTTTCTCTATCCCTCTTTTTCTACTTTTGTTTTGTTTATCCTTCGCCCCTTTATATATATATGGTATATAATAAGCGCAAAGGGATAAAAAAAACAAGATAGAAGTAGAGGAAGCAAAGCCATAAAGAGCCATATGTTCTCAAATGCGTACTTACCACCAATAGTACTTTCTCTATATTCATCAAAATGATCTTTTACAAAACGCATCACCAAACTATAGGCCAAGGAAAAACATTAATCAGTTGCCAAGCAATAGATTTCTTTTTTAAATTCACTTACCTTGACTTTCCAACAGCAGACTCGCCTAAATAAATTATTAACATACGTTTTCATGGTCATAAAAAACATCAAAATTACCCAAAAGAACAAGCTTAAATTGATAGGTTTTTCCTTGTTGTGTAGTCATGTATGCAAGTATATAATATTTGTTATATAAAACAAAAAATGTAATAAAAAAGAAAAAGAGAAAAGAAGAACGAGAGAAAAAACGCAGCTAAATAACCAATAAAGGGGAATCGCCAATGACGTCCTCTGAAGAAAATCATCATATAGAAAGTATCTGAGTTTCTACAGTTCATGTGTTCTTGTGTTCAGTTGAGTAAAAATATGATCATGAACGAAAAAAGAGGCAAGCATAGGTGGCCATATTCGATAAATACATGATATACTCGAGCTGATATAAAAATTTATAAAATCCCGTTGTTGTTGTTTTTTTTTGAAAAGGTAGCAAATATATACAAGACCAAGTTGCTTAGCAAACTGGATTATTTGATGTAGACTAATAATTTATATGCTTTGTCTATATCTGGAAGTTATCAGAAATTACTGTAAAGATCGGATATACATAAATTTAAATGTCTAAAATATATACATTATCGCTGATATCAAGACTTACTATCATACAAATTCATTCTTTCATGATTTATGTAGGACGTATATAGCTAATTGAGAATGCCGCAAATCAATAGTATGAGAGTACGTGGTCCCAGCATTTGCATGCCTCCTTTCAATGACCTTGAGAGAACCAATGAGAGGAAGAATTCATATTATTCAAGTCATTCCAATTATAAATGTTTCTACTCTTTTCTTTCGCAACTACATGTAAATCATCTGTATTCATGTATTTACTCACTAATTACTACAAATTTAAAGGTGTATTGATTCCTTGACTTGAGATTTACCTATTTCAATCAAAGCAAAGAATACGTTTAAATTTAGCATCCAATGCATTCGAGTTTGGCAATTTTTAATTCTTTTGTTATTTTCTGCAGATAGACAGAAATTTTTTTCTGTTCTTGAAATCAACTATTTGAAGCGAATCCTGTATTTTTCGTTTTATAATAAATATTAATTTTCACTCAAAAAATGAATATCTCGGATTTACATCTTATACACATCGAGTACAAAGTCCAAATAAAGTCTCTCCTAAAAAAAATAATCTCAAAAACATGAATACGAAATACTCATTAAAATATCTGATAAGTTTGACTAGCATACTTAATATTTCAGAAACTATTTTTGTTTTGCATCCATATGCACAAATTTTTGGAACTGTTTACACAAAAGGTTTTACACAAAATTTTATGAACTTTTGAAGATTTTCGGTAATACAGATTGCTCTCATAAGGAATAAAAAAATTATGCATTTTTGGAAATTACATTAATTTTGTAGCTGCATTTTGGTAGAGAAAATGAAATGTTCGTACTTTTTTTTCAGTTTCAGAGTTTCGGCTTGGCATCTACCTACACACTTTCCTAAATCTCTTTGATATCTAAGCCTTTTCTAATTTCTTATGTCCTCTTTCCCATTTTCAGATACATAATACTAAATGTCAGTAAGTTTTTGATATTTGTTTACTCGTGTATTTCTAGATATAGCAGTTATAAAGCTAGTGAAACCCTTCAATACCTTTGCTTCTTGGTACCACAATATGTGCAGAATGTGTACCTGTTAGTAAGTTTATTTTCTTGGTTCTAGTTGCATATTAGATGGAGCAGTATATTGTTTCGTTCAGGGCTACGACAAGAATAACAAGGTGATTTTTGCTCGTTTTCATTAATCAAATAACATACTAAATTAAATTACAGTATATATTTTAATGAATTCTCAATAAAGTTCAATAACTTGTACCAAATATTTACTTTTTATTTGCTCTACTTTTGCCTGATTCTAACTACACTTTTCATGCAGTGCTGTAAAATTGAATTATAAAAGTATTTAACAACCAAATGAGAATAGCTACTAAATCATTAAAGTTGTCGAGATTGGCAGTGTTTAAAAGAGCATTTTATGTTTGCTGAGTTTCTTTGTTACGCCACCAAGCTCCATGATATCAATCCTATTCTCCATACTGTAAAGCATAACACGAAGCTCTCCAATATACCAAAGAAGTGGTCGTTTTCATTTAACAAATTAACCAGCAAACTATAGACGTTAAACATTTAACTCTAGGTATCGTTACAGCCGCGGTATATGTTACTAAATTTTCAGTTAAATTTAAATCTGTATTCATTTGTTAAGAGGATTTTCAGTTCTTTTTCTTTTTTTTTTAGTAAAAAAAATACAGATTTTTGTTAAAAGCCGTGTTATAATTCTTCAATAGCAGCTGCTAGTTAACGAATCAAGATATACTATTTGTACAGTATATCCACTGCGCATAAAGAAAAATTTAAAATACGGTTTCGAACCATAATTCTTTTTTTTTTGTTAATTTTGTCGATATACTCAAATATATTTCATTGCTAGTAGTAATATCACTCTCTGTGTGATACAATATGTCTTTTTGAATTGCCTAAAGTAAATATATAAAATATATTTATATAAATATAGTTCAAATAAATACGCAACGGTTCTTTTTTTTTTTGTTAGTGACTACACTGATTTGTTTAGTTAAGAGGAAAGCGTGTTATTGAAAAGGTAAATCATATACATAATCTGTATTTTTTTTAGAAATTATGCATCAAGACTTTATTTTAGGACTTAATGTAGTTTTGACAAAAAGATCAGCCAAAAAAGAGGTGAGTACTACTTGCATCATATTATTTTGAGTGCAAATATCGGCTTTTCGAGGGCTGTTATAACTATATCATTATTGCTAATATACTATTATAGCCAATTAATTTGATACGACCTATTTTTTTTAAATAAAATAATCACTTTTCACCCCATAAATATTCATATTTTGTGTTTTTATTATTTCGTTTTTGATTTTACAATGATGCTGCTAATGTAATATAAACCTCGACTATCTATTTTTATTAATAAACCCTCCTTTTTTACCGTTTTTACCCATAATATATGATATCTGATTGATCCTGAATCTGATTTTAAGCATAAAAATGATACGATTTATTGACTGAAACAAAGAAATATCTACTACCAATGTCTCATTTGTTTTGGATTTTATCCAAACATTTGATTTTTAAAAGGCAATTACTAAATAACGCAAAAGTGATCACTAAATTTCAAGCTTCAAATAAGATGAGTTTAATTCACTTAATAATTCACATATAATTTACGTATGTAAATGGAATTATTCTTTGTAATTTACTGGGTGAATTATGATTTTTTGCGTAGTGAAAAGACAATACTTTTATATTTAAATATGCTTAATCTTGTTTTTATTTTACAGTTGAAGAACTAATTAATTACACTTTTTTTTTAATTGTGCTCTTTTTTGATAAGTATATTATCGCTGGCTGTGGAATATTCTTAGATATTCACGGAAAAAAATTATAAAAAAATAATAAGAATACAACTAGATAAGTGTAGGGTTTTATTATCAAGTTAAATTCTAGCTAAGGCCATATTGTGATAAATAAATGTCCTCTTTATATAGTTTTTACCAGAGAGATTAGTTAATTGTCCTAGATCCATATGTAGCCAATAATATCCCTTGTAGATATATTCCTTGATAGTAGTCAGTCGATATATTTATAAAGTTCGTGGGTCCTTGATGATAATGGTACAATTAAATCCACATTAGGTTAATTGGTCTTTAGTATAAATTGTTAGGATCAAAGTTCAGTAGAAAGTTTATATTAGTATGAATTAGCATATATAACCTCGGTAGTTTAATGTCTATTTATATCAACAGTATTTTAAGTGAGAATCATATATAATGGAGATCTATAGTGGATAAATATGTACATACAGTATTCCACACTGGCGTTCGCAAAACAGCCGAGCGCAAGCGAGCTCAAGAAACTTAATCCAATATTTATTGAGCATTGAGTATTTCAAAATAGTTCAAGCCAGCCGAGTCCAAGCGGTTGTATAATTAAGTAAGCTCAAGTTTATTGCAAATCCGATCATTATACAACAAAGAATAAAACAGAAATTTACACTAAATTTTATATCTGTTCTGGCTTGAGTATTTTCATGATTATTTAATTATTAGAACAACTCATGCATTTGATTCACTGCTACATACTGTGAATTATTACAATATATTCATAATTCCTTGTTTGGATTGCATGGCATAATTTCAAATGAGATAGCTTTTAATTTGTTATGTGGGGGAATACTACTTAATTCAGCATACTCCCTATAAACCTATTATCTTGATACCTATTATTTCAATTGGAACTTATTCAATTAGACACAATTATTGAGAAGTAATATCCTTCTAATTTCAATAGGTGTATATAGCAGGTAACCAAGCTTTTATTCAAACTTACTAAATGCCCAATAACCCAGACATCAAAAGCTGAAATATGAAGTATCAATTTAGCAATATAAAAATATATCGAGAATACTTACCGGTGCCGTTGTCTTTACTCAATTAAACTTATAATAGCTCATAATAACTACTAAAATTTAGAGCATTCTGGCATTGATTTATATCTAACTATATTATATAAAAACTTTCTTAAATAAATTATAATAAATCACTACCACAATTATTACAAATACTTACTTGTCCCCATATTATTTACATTTAATATATAGTAAGTATAGACCATATAATAATTGTAACAATTAGAGTAACACCAAACACTACCTCTTAGTACATCGTTCTTACCAACTACTACTCCGTTGGCTTCCAGATAATTGTACTTCTTACATGAATAATAGTATAATTAGAATAAACGTATGGATATTGTGTGAATATAATAGAATCATGCTTCTATAGTCCCACAGTAGCATGATGATAACCGCATGGAATGTAGCATTGTATGATTTGCATGTCAAACATCATGGTTTGACAAATGCTCTAAACTGGTAATTCGGTAATTCCTAATTCTGATAGATCAATATAGCTTAATTACTTGCTGAGATATAAAAACTCAAAGTTTTTATTTTTAGGAATGATGAAATACCTGTAAAAACCAGAAACATTAGCACAAAAAAAGTTATGACAACTACTGAAGATAGGATATTTTTGGATACTCGTTTTTGGATTAAAGTTGAACATCTTGAGTACATAATGTTTTCTGGGCGTTATTAGCGAAAAAAATATTGTGCGTGGGTGAGAAGCCGGACCCAGTTTTTAAAGAAAAGCAGTGAGTTTTATGCGTTTTTGAGTTTTCGTGAGATATATAATAATTTTAGGAATATGTAGGATAATACAACCAGCTCATATTTATTTAGTGGCGTCTAAGGCATATAGTAAAAAGTGTTTAGTATGTGATTACTCATCTAGTGATGAACGGGAATATCTATGACTAAAACAAGCCCTGATGGCCTTTATGGAGTGGACTATTAACCAAAATATCGTCAACCTTTATTTGTTAAATGAGCTGTTTTATTAGATGTTCAGTAGTTAGTGAATTAAATAGTAGGCAGTATTATTAATGAGTACTAAAGATAGAATAAACCTATTAAAAGTTAAATTAAGGAAAGTTCGCATCTTTATATTATTATAATATCTCAAGCAATTTCGTTGGTTCTACCACTTTATATACTTTCTTATGTTATTATGTATCTGATATCAGTTAACAACATTTGGGTATGCAGATGTGATCTGATTGATGGCCTTTTAATAAAAAAGAATCTGCGAAATAATTACAGTCATAAATACGCTTTCTTGTATTTCATCAAAATGACAGCACCTCGAGTAAACCAAAAGAGTTGCTAATAATATATACATTTAATCGCTTATAATTTACGGGATAGATAGTGAGCATACTAAATACAAACAATGCGTTATTCAAACATAGAAAAAATATGTAGATGTTTTATTTGATATCTAGCGAATAATGGAATGGTGTTGCAAATCTTCATGGATGCATCTTGAACATTGACAAATAAAGTGATAATGAGACAATAATCTTGCACGACGACTATCTACGTCTTCGTCAACTGAACCGTAAGAAATACAAGCTTCTTCATCTTTATCAATCATACGTCTTGCAATAAATTTCATATTTCTTCCCTCCCTAATTTTTACTACATTTGCATCGCATGAATGATTGAAGTAAACAGCAGAAGGATAAATACCCCAACCTAATAACTCTAAATCATCGGTTACACCTCCATCAGCCAAGGAAGTACCACTATCACCCAATTCCCATAACCCAAAACTGTTTGCTCTCTCCCTGAAAAAGATTGAGCGGAATAATTGGTGATTTACACTAGCTAGAGTGGGCACATTGTTCAGTGGACTTGTCAATGCACGATCAAAAAATGAGTATAACGCCATAACATCTAATACTTCTGCAGGCAGTATTGAAATTATTGCTTCTTTTTTGCCTGTACCATTCTTGAGTAGTGGCAATTGACCATTTCTTTCGGGGTATAACGTTGAGCTGCTTAAATGACTTCTAAAATGAGCTAATTCATTGTTTTGGATGACTAATAATTCTTCAAATTGTACTAGATCAACATTTTTACGAGCAATGCATGCAGCAATTAATCGACACATGGCTCTATCAGTATCTTCAATGCTTCGATACAGATCGGTGTTAGTTGTTAGGCAATCCCAAGCATCATTCAACCAAATCGTCAATGTTTCGTCGTTATTTACATCAAACCAAGATATACTGTCCATAATTTGAGAATTAACACTAGTTGAAAGCGCATTTTTTTTGTAATGTGTACTTGATTTATACTCTTGATCAAGTCGATAATTAGATGACAAAATGCAAGATTTACTGTCATGCGCTTTGAATGCATCTCTACATGATTCTGAGCAAAATAACATATTTTTGAATAGACTACCACTGTTTTTCTTGTTTGGTATCCTCCATTCATTTGAGATTAATTTTTCTTCTTGTAATGACATTACTTTAACCTTTTGTTTTTTTGGATAACTAAAATTAAAACACCACACACAGGTTTCGGGCGTCCATTCTTGTGATACAGTTGTAGCAAGTGGTTCTGACACATGAATAACGCTGCCAGCAGCTATATATGTTGTAGCTTTATAGCCTCTACCTTTTCCGGGCAAAAATGCAATTTCAATAGAATTCATTTTAAAACGACAAGAAATGAAAAATTTTCTTATTTTCACTTGGTTTCAATATATTAAAATGGAATTTAATCTATCAAATCAGAGAGGCAAACCGGATCATCGATTTGCCTAGGATGCTCGGAGAGAAATTTAAGCTTTATTGATATTCACCGTTACTTTTTTATCACTTTTTTAGGGTAATTGAAACAAATAAACTCGGTGAGTTTGTTTTGTTTCAACACTCTTCTTTTTCTTTTTTTATCATGTGTGGTCGATCCTTGTTCATTATTGGCAAAGACAAATTTCAAGGAACATTTCATGAGGTCCAACCGTAGATTTTAAATAGTTTGTATGGTATTTGAATGTTTAGTATTAAAACTAAAAAGCCAATCAATGTATAGTATATAAAACAGATGTTGAATTTACAGCTCAATCGATCTTTATATGATGTTTATATTATGACTTTGTATTTATCTATTGTTTTACTTGGTATTTGTGTATATGAACCGAGGAACTATGCCTTTTTTATCCCCCGTATTGAGACAGATTCGACTGCTGATGTCAATGATTATATGCCATTTTGACAGATTAATGCAAATTGCAGTATTTCAGCACATACTGATTGTTAAAATGGTATATACTAATTAATAATTGACAAGCGAATGAAACTCATTTGTCCGATAACAAGCCATTTTCTTCTATTACTTGGCAATATTTTCTCTCCTGATCTCTAGAATGATATAACTGTCAGGTAATTGATATCAGGTTCTACTCGTGATGACAGTACCGTCATATTAACATTTTTCTCCGAGCAAGCAAACACAAATTACTAACAGGAAAATGCTAAAACATAGATAAATAGCAAGGTTAAATTTTCATAATTAAAAGGTTCTTTTCTTTTTCTGTTTTTTTTTTTACTTTACATACGTTGTTATAGATATTTATATTATTCAAGGAACAAAACAAAGAAGCTTTCTTTTGATAGATAATTTAATCAGTCAAACAAACAAACAAACAAACCAAAACAAGAAAAATGCTTTTGATAACAAGCGTAGATCAATATATGGGATATGCCATAACATCTCATCTTGCACAATTTAAAGAATTACGTCCTCAATTACGAGCTCTTTGTCAAAGTAAATCTCGTTGTCATGGTTTCTCCAATGCTGGCATTGATGTAAGAGAAGTAGATTACAGCCATCCAAACCAGCTTTCGCTTGCATTACGAGGGGTAGATCACATTGTACTTGCTATTGGAAATGAAAATAAGCGTGTTGAACATGCTAAACATATTTGTACAGTAGCTGCACAATCTGGTGTCACTAGCATCATTTGTATTTCTCATGTTGGTGCTGTCTCTCAACTGCATTCATCTTTACAAGACTTCCATCAGATTGAACAGCAAGTAATGCAAAGTACATGTCAATATACAATTCTCAGGTACATGATTAAAAACATTTTATATTTTCTTGGTAATTAATTGATTTAGGCTTGATTTTGTGCAACAATATTTCCATTTGTGGTCTAATCGTGTGGAGAAACATCGTCAAATTCTATTACCATTGACTCAAGATACAGAAATATGTCCAGTTGACATTACAGACGTATGCAAAGTGATTGAAGAACTATTAATAGATCCAAATAATCATACATACAAGCCTTTAAACGATAAACATGATGGACAAGTTTACACATTAACAGGTCCTGAAATGCTAAATGGTCAACGTATAGTAGAATTATTATCTTCATCAACAGGATATGAACATTTCAAGTTTTGCCATGGTCGCCTTATGGATCTTGGTTACTACATGAGCGGGCTCAGTAAAGACGTTTGGTTCGATGCCAGATTAAAACAAGAAATGTCTCAAATTTACCATGATACATATGAAAATAACAACTATAGAGATAAAGTATATGCAAATCCAACAGGTAAAAAAGTGTTTCCTTAATGCAATAATTTTTGTTTTGCTCATTTTTTACTTTGCTTAGATAAACAAATCCAAACTTATCTTGATTATTTTGATTGGGTACAGCAAACATCTGGCAGTATTTGTGTTCCTCATACAACTATGCTTGTTAATTCTTCTTGTGAATCTATTCAAAAATTCTTTAAAGAAAATGCCAATAGCTTTAAGCCAAGAGTTTAATAATATTTTAAAGGCTACTCGTCGCCTTAATGATCATTAACAACATACAAACATATTATATATTTACATAAAAAAAAACGAAAAAAAAAAAAAAAGAGAGAGAAAAACAAAACAAAAAAAAAGAACATTGAAATCACACCATTTTTTATAATAACAATAAAAACGACATTTTTATCAAATATTTAAAAGAAAAAATGGGGGGAATAAAAAAAAAGCGAACTCATTTACACTATAAAAGAACTTTTATGAGTATACAACACCCAACTGTCAAAATAAAATTACTTACTAGCATATTTTCTGGTCCAATCTCTTGCTGTAGACTCATAACGAGCACGATCGGTTTTATAAATATGGGCAAGTTCGGGTACAAGTGGGTCTATTAAATAAAGCAATAAATCAATATCATCCCCCTTCTAATTCATTATACAACTTACCATCAGGGTTGGGGTCAGTAAGCAAAGAGCAGACAGATAAAAGAACTACATATTTGAAATGTGAGTAAAACATTTATCTGAGTTTCATATCATTTTATAACGAGATGAACCGCGTGTTATATATTTACCCTTGGAGATGGTTAAAGCAGGAGACCATTGATCCTTCAAGATGTCGAGACAAATAGAACCATTACTGTTGATATTGGGATGATAGATTTTAGTAGTAAAGTTAATCTGTATTACGTAATGTTAGTATCTTTTATATTTATTTACTACGCTAAAATGTCTATATATTTTACCTTTGGAGGCTTAAAGGGGTAATCAGTAGGGAAATGGATAGACAAGAAGAAAACACCACCTTGATAAGGACTATCCTCCTAATTAACCTTTTCGTTTAATATTCAATCGAAATAGAAAATAAAAGAAAAAAAGAAACATAAATCCTCAGTAATACTTACAGGACCCATAATAGTTGCTTGCCAATGGAACAAATCATCTCCAATAGGACCTGCTGAACAAGAAGAAGGTGGGTCGCGTTCGAGATCTTTGAGTTCCTAATCAAATTTTATTAGTATTCCTTCATTTTAAATCATTTCCAAACACAATATTTACTTTGTTGATACGTTTTAAAGCCATTTTTTATTATGTAAAAGAATAATAATTGATAAAAAGAGAAGAAGAGAAAAAAAAAAAGAGGGAGTGCCTCTTTAAAATATTTTCAAATCATGAGCACGCGACAACTAATGTTAACCAATAGGAGTATTACGGTCACAGACAAACTACCTTGATTGTAATCAAAATTTTCAACAAGATATACTCTTCTTCACACTAAGATGGCTGCCAGAAAGGTTGAGTTATCAAGGGAGTTACTTACAGCTAGTAAAGTAGCAAAAGTATTCCCGGAAAGTGATAGGCCAATAAGTTCTATTTCGTTCAATGACACAGGAGAATATTGTATTACTGCTGGTGAAGATGATAGTTTAAACGTATATAATTGCAAAGAGGGCACGTAAGTAAGAGTTTTACATAGAATAATCAGTTAAAAATTTACTGATTTCTTCGACAGTGTTCGTTCTACTCTTTACTCTAAAAAATATGGTGTCACTCTTGCACGTTTTACACATCATAAAAATAACGTTATTTATGCATCAACAAAAGAAGATGGTAACAACATACATATTGATTTAATTTCGTCATCATGCTGATATGAGATGTAGATACACTAAGATACCTATCTGTTCATGATAATAAATATATTCGCTATTTCAAAGGACATAAAAAGAGGTATATGAGAATCAGCATTTCTTAAATCAACTATATCTAAAAATTCGTGTAGAGTAATTGCGGTCGAAATGTCTCCCGTCAATGATACTGTCATGACTTCATCATTGGATCAAACTGTACGTTTATGGGATTTAAGATCATCTACGTGCCAGGTAATTTCAACATTTGAATAACACCAGAAAGTAATCTAACTTGCAAATCAATATTAGGGCGTATTACACGGAGAGGGTAGAACATTAGCAGCATTTGATCCTCAAGGTTTAGTGTTTGCTGTTGGGAGTAATTGCGATAAAATTCGAGTTTACGATTTGAGAGATTATACGAAAGGGCCATTTGCCACTTGGACAATAGAAGATGCACAGTTTACACCTGGACGATTACCTGAATGGACCAGCTTAAAGTTTTCCCCTGACGGCAAGCAATTAATCATCACTACCACAGCAGACATTATTTATATTTTAGATGCGTTCGAGGGCAAACTATTACAAAGATTAGTCGGCCATTCTGGTACAGACAATGTTGCCTCTTGTGGTGAAGAGGTCTGCGTTACACCAGATGCTCGATTTGTTATGGCGGGTGGTCGAGATTCTCATTTACGTATTTGGGATTTGAATCAGAGAGACATTTTGGATAATCAACCATTTGCAACACTACCTACACCTCATAAAACCGGGATCAAAATTGTAGGCTATAACCCCTCTAATGCAGTGGCTGCTACTGGTGCAGGAGAATTAGCATTCTGGTTACCTTCTCTTTCATAAAAAAAAACTTTCAATAATAGCAATGTAAATAATAGAAAGTTTTGCTAAATGCATGAACGACGTAAGAAAAATTCGAATTTTATGATAAAAAAATAAATAAAATTGCATAATTCTTTGGAGAATCGAATTTTTTGGCTGTTGTCATAAAAAAGAAAGATATCATCGATTAGTTGATATGTTATCAAAACAAATTTTCGGAATAAGCTGCTCCAGTTGTCTGTTTATTTTTAGGGTATATGATACATTATCATTTGAGTTCCGTCATATTATAGTAGTTTACTGAGCAAATACCTATGTATGGCCTTGCCGACTAAATCTAACATGTAATATGCAATCTGTCATATAGAGAACTGCTGCATATTTGAAATAAGGGCTATTTTCATAGGGTATTTGATGCCACAATAATCATAACATTAACAATTGGCATTCGCTGTAGATATCTACTACGCACATCTAGGATCTAAGATTAAAAAGTAAGACCATATTAATGTATTTTTAATGTATTTAAATATGCATGATATTCGTTTCATCGCAATCGCCGCATGGTATAACGACGAAGGATAGCTTTGACTTTATGCTATAAACATATGTCATTTTTCAATGAGACTTTTAAAAGACAGTTAATGAAATTTATTGGTTATGTAGAGATTGGTATTCATATCATTGCTAATTCGCAGATGCAACAACGATTACTATTTTTAAATAATATCAGTACGCTTTTGATTGATAACTTGATTGAGTGGAATTATATAATAAGTTTGAATATGTGAGATCAATTTTTGATCAAAGTAGATGTGAATTGGTCGCAACATGACACCTGCACCTATATTTATTTTATATCCCATGGAAACCTCAAAAGCACATAAAATTTATTGTTTTTCCTTTAAAAACTGGGCCTTACTTTTCATCCCTACCCAACATTTTTTTCTACTAGATAATATGGTAAACAAACTATATGCCAATGCACCTTGGATGCCAAACTATAATCCAAAAACAAGTATCCAAAAATATCTTACTTTTAGCAGTTTGTATAACTTTTTTAGTGCTAATGTCTCAGATTTTTACACATATTTCATTGCTAAAAATGAAAACTTTGAGCTTTAATACCTCTAAAACTAAATAAGCAATGTTAGCAATGTTCAGTAACGAAAGTTATTTGTTTTGTAGTGCTTTACTTTTTATTTAAGTATGAGAGAATCCTGGACACTTTTTTTTTCCTTTTTCGTGATATTTTTTGTAGTAGTATTTTAGATTATTCATTAAATTGAACTACTGTTGTTTTTTTTTTATTCGTAGATGGTAGCGTTCACAAAACGGCCAAGCGCAAGTGAGCTCAAGTAATTTAGTCTGGTGTTTATCGAGCATCAAGTATTTTAAAAACTCAAGCAAGCCGAGCCCAAGAGACCGTATAACTAATAAGTAATGTTGCTTCAGGAAATAATTATATTAATCTCCAAGCTGAAAATATGTACTAAATCATTTAATAAAAATAAAGAAAAATGTTATAAAATGAAACAGCGCACTAAAACTAAAGAACTTTATTATAAGATGGAAAACATCTCTGTTATATTCAAGCTTCCTTAATTATGGCTAATCTAAATAAGTATATATTTACATATCCAATTAAACCTATGTGATACAATAATTCCTCATTCCACAATATTAAATGAGCTTTATAATATATTACACAGCAGTACAGAACATGACCTATTAAACTGTGCCATAATCTTGACCAAGGGGCCTACACAGAACTGTATGCACAACAAAAAGCACATTCGTTGTGTAAATACACTAAGTGAAAGGGACAAAAAAAGGAACAGTAGTGTAAGATAAGCATTAATTGAGGGAGATATTTATCATGTGCATGGACAATTTATATTTTGACTTGGTGATATGACGTTGTATTTAGATATAATGCAATTAATTTGCGTAAATCTATATTGAAGATATAATTTAATAATAGTATGTTGTCAAACATAAATTAATCTAAACCATTTAGATTTATTGTGTGATAAATTTTACATGCAAAGCACAATACCAGGATATGTGCAATCAATTGAAGTACTGTATAATTATACATTTCCTATGTGCAGTGGAATTATGTACTAAAAGCTTGATAATCATAAAATAACTTAATTTACAAGTATCACTCACAGAGTTCATGCCACTTGAAATATTAAATTGCAGAAATAATAAAGAGATACTCAAAGTGAACACAATAACAAACGCATGTGAAAATACAAAATACTTTTAAATCAATACATGTCGTGTGAACGATAGCACCCTTGATCACAGTGCAATCGATTACACAAATGACATATATACTGTTGTATTCCATGTCACCTTCTACAAATCTACATCCTAACCTGATAGTTAAGATACTATGATTGTGGCTTGGGCAAATCCATAGTATAACCAATACTTCAGAAAGAAGTATCAACTACGGATATTCTACTTTTCCATGCGGCTCAGTAGCACAATTAACTCATGTCAAACTCAATATTAATAGGCGGCGCTATTAATATAATTAGATCTCCTGGCACGGACCTTCCATCAACAAATTAAACAAGAACAAGACAAATACTAAACTTGAAACATGTCAACTAGGAAAAGCACTCAACATATTGTTTTCCTGATTTGTTAAATCAATATGGATAAATACTTATCATATTGATCTATTGGTTCTATAGTTATATTCTCAGTAGTAAATAATGAACTGATATAAAAAACCCATACTTTTATATCTTAATAAACTTCAGACTTCTTTTAGTTTTTTATACAGTTGGAAAAGCTGATACATTATTGTCTTTTTTAAATTGTATTTTTATTTATAAGCTTTAAGGATAATTCATATACCAAGAAGTATTTTACCTAATTCAATAAATAATAATAGCAAAGATATTAGGTTTAATCAACTATTCCCCTGTGTCATAGTTACACTACCAATGAATAAGATTTCAAGCACACATTAGAATTCACACCTTAAAATTAAGGTTACCTAAATAGATATAGCCAATAGCTCCCAAAAGGCCCACATTGTCGCACTTGACATATAATCCTTTATGGTCGATGCTTTGCATGATTTATCCTTTCAATATAATATTAATAACAACAACTCAAAATTAGAAGATTACTCCATTCAAGCCTGATGGTATACAAGAAACGCCTAGTTTATTCTTTTCAATCAATTAACGGAAAGGCTCGGATCATTCAAATTACAATCCAGGTGTGCTGAACTAGGTAGTATTTCCCCACATAATAAATTAAAAGCCATCTCATTTGAAACCATGTCATGCAATCCAAATAAGAGATTATGAATATATTATAAATTGTAAACAATCAAGGGTATTCTAAAATATCAAAGATACTAAGGATATTCATAATGTATTGTATCATAAATAAAAAAACCTAAAATACATGCGAATGAAATAGAACAAGTAAGGGCTGTTTTGAACGCATGTTTGACAATCTGTTGTCAAAAACAAATTAAAAAGCCGTTCTGGATTAAGTAAATCAAGAACCCAACAACTCAACAAAATATTCAAAATTACGGAATAACTGACAGTTGATAAAACAACTGCCAATAGTATAGATAACCAAATAGTATAAATAGAGAAGTAGAAATAGCATTTTATTGTAGATTATCCATAATTTTAATAAAGAAGGATTTAAACAGTATCTCTTTTAAGCTTTTTTTATAAAATTAACCCCTTTTTACTGCACCAGGCACAACAAGTGCAGCATTGAAACAAGGCAACTCACAAGTTTTGCAAACAAGGTTTAATTATGATTGATTAACATCAATTCATAAAGTACTCTCAAACAGTTCTAATAATATATATACTGTAATAGTTCAATATCGTTTTTAATTGTATCTCAGGAACTCAATACTAAATCATTATAAAAGGCAATACTTTTATATCTAAATTAAACGTTATCTTTTTCTTATTATACAGTTGAGAAACTGTATAATTACACATTCTTTTAATTGTACACTTTTTTGATAAGTCTATAATCGCAAATCGGATTATCATTATACAACACTTGTAATACTTAGCTAAGCAAAAGGAATTTATATCCAAAAATAGTATTTTCTAACTTTTCATTAATTGACTTTTTAGACAATATCTGAGATGCTCTCATATGAGGGCATCTATGACCTCTTGAGCCTATTAACAGTCTCATTTGAGCACATCCGTGTGCTCTGGGAGTATCCAGTAGGTCAGAGTACGTATGTTAGAATACTCTTCACACTGTTGCCCTAAAGACTGCACCAAAAAACCCCTTTAAACAGTAGATTTGCTGCATATAGAGCTCAAATTACGGGGCCTAAATTATTAAACTCCGTTTTATGCGGACTGTATCTTTAAATACCGAAAAAATCACGTCAAAATTCGCTTTTTAGTTGATAACTCTTGCAATTTTGAAGTAATCTCAAAGAGCAATATTTTAAAACAGATACATTAAGAAAGAAAAATAATTCTAGCAAAAATCCCAATTAACCTCATACATTATTTATAAAGTTATTTCCATTAAAAGCGTACGAAAACACAACTTCAATCGACTATAACTCAAGATAGCAACCGTTTAAACATATACTTTATCAGCCAAAAATGGTTCTTTTACTTAGTTTTATTATATTATATCATAAAATTAATTTCGAAAAAATTATCAATTTCTCCTTGTATACCCTCGTCCAAAATTTGACTTTTTCAAAGAAGGCTAATAACTCAATAAAAAATAACGCTAAAGGGACAAATAATACCTCAAATAATAGGTATTTTTTTGTGTTATTTGTATATAATACTAGCTTTAAAATTTATTTATAAAAGTATTTTTAAAATCGCTAAAAACTGATTTTTATGTTTTTGCTTTTTTTACAAAATTTTTGGTGATACACGTTTTCAATAAATATAACATTAGATACAAAATTAAATTTTATGTTGAGATTACTTAATAGAGTTAGTCAGATTACTATACACGTTTGCTGTCAATTTTGCATTTTAAAAATTTAGGATCGTTTTTATCGAATTTTTTCATCATCAGAAAATTTCGGATTTAAACTGCCGCCACACCTGAGATGTGTGAAAATTCAAAGAAAATTCGTCGAAATTGTTATTTTTTTGCGATGCAATGATATGTAGGGGATGCTTAAATTAGAAGATATAGTATTTTAGTTGCAAATGGAACAACTCATTATTGCGAATTGAAGCAAGGTAGTAAAATAGTTTTGTTCAATTCGAATACTTTAATTAGATTTACAAAAGTTTTTTGTATACTTATGAGGAATAAAGAATTACATTATTTATTAAATTCAAGGAGAACAAATTCTTTGAACATCTCGTTATTTGTGGTTGTTATCATTTCAATCATGCAATATGTTGCATGGCAATGGTGAATTTCATTAATTTCACACACTTACATTTTTTACCTCTCTCAAATATTAGACTAAATACAAATATACTACAATCCAAAAGAAAATTAACATTTTCTCAAATTGTTAATGTGTATATATGTATTATAATAAAACATACTTTGCCGCGCCTTTTTATAAACGGAATTGCTTCCATATGTATAACAGCGGCAAGCACTTTACAACAATTACATGTTACGCGAATTAATTTTAATAGTTAGGCTATATTAAATAGGTAAAATTGCATTGAAAACAAAGATAATAGTAGTAATATTATAATTGTAATTAACAAATTATATTAATTCTGTAAGTACAATATGTGAAAGGAACAAAAAAAGGGACAACGATGTAAGGTAAGCTTTAATTGAGTGAGATTGTCTGCTACGTGCATAATAGACAATTTATTTTTTGGTTTGGTGATATGAAGTTGTATTTAGATATACAGTCAAAACCTCGATATAAGGTCCCTCAATATAAGAATATAACGGAAACCTCGATATAAAGGAGGTTTTTGTATCATGGATTAAGGATGTGGTGTGATGATCTAAGATGCCTTTATTCCTTTCTTAAAATTGAAGTTGATCTGTGTTTTCAATTTGATTTAAGGGAGGTCCTCGATATAAGGGACTTTTTAAAAGAAACCACAAGCGCCCTTAAATTGAGGTTTGACTGTAGATTATTGGAGCACGTTTCCACGCAAGAAGATATGGATCTAGAGTATCTTCTCAATGGAGTAAACGCAAATGAGGATCATAGTGAAATACATCAAAGACCAGCATCGATTTTATTTTTCGAATCTTTTCGGATCAATTTGTCAAATGGATTTTGAGGCATAGTTATAGTAGACTTTAAGCTGTAACGTGAACTATTACTTTGATTATCTCCCCGAAAACTCAATCTTTTTTGTTGAAACGAAAAAGGCAAAGTAACTTTTAATAATATCTACCGTATCTTGTATATAATATATAATTATATACTTTACCAATCAATGATTTGCTTATAAAAATAAATGCCAAAAAAAAAAAATTGTAGTTAATAGTCTACGTTCACACTCTTAATATTTGAATTATCATCATAAATGCCAACCTCCAATGACTTATTGCAATATAAAACCGAGATATTTTATGATATCTAAAACAATAAGATAGGGATACGTTATTGTTTATTATATTAAGAAAAGAGTAGGTATCAAATCTTAAGATTGCTAAAAATTCGATTTGAAATGCCTACAGTAATTAAACTTGAGATTGAGACAAAGTGGAATATTTTTTAGACCAATTAGAATACGATTTTAGACGAAGAGAAAAAAAAAGAGATGAATCTATGTTAGTTTTTAGACAAGTAAGGATTATTTTGTAGACGATTTACCTGTAAATATCTAAATTGTCCTTTCGAACAAAACCGTGTTCTCTACGGCGATTTCTCTTTTG